>JAHIAM010005840.1:0-93100 GCA_021605205.1 Aegilops longissima | reverse complement strand
CAGTCTACCTGTCCACCAACCCGTGCACTATCGACGCCCAAAGCATATTGAGCTCGATATTCACTTCGTGCGCGAACAGGTTGCCCTTGCCCGTGTTCGGGTTCTTCACGTGCCGACGTCGCAGCAGTTTGCTGATGTGATGACTAAGGGATTGCCTACTTCCATCTTCGAGGAGTTTCGGTCCAGTCTCTGTGTCTCTGGCGACACTTCGACTGCGGGGGGGAGGAGTGTTGAGTAGGTCTTATATAGTTGAGACAGAGGCCTTCCCTTCTTATATATATGTGCACGAGCACCCCATCAAAGCAACGTTTATCATATTGCAAACTCTTTGTCTACAACCTATAAAGTAGTTTTCGAAGATGACAGCTACCATTATTTATCAGTATAACTTTTGAGTGGTCAAAACCATGCATTTGCATTGACGACGAGAGATACCCAACTAGTAGTCCCTCTGTTCCTTTATGAGAGAAAACCTAGTTACTACATCTTCCCATTAACTACTACATACACCATTAATCGGGAGAGGAAATCACATTCACATGAGAGAGAGAGAGAAAACATCAAGGAAGAAAGCATTATTGTGCCATGCCTCTCCATGTCTCACGTTTTGTTGAACGGGTTGGACAAAGCATTATTGCACTATCTACGTGTGCAAACAGCCAAGTAGCCTAGTCACCCGGTCCAGAGGATGATAAGAATTGATATATAATGCAAACATGACATGCACATGGTAGAAACAAGCCAAGAACCATATCATGATTGCCAGCTCGACCTACTTGTGCTAGCATGTGAATATGCTACATATCTACTCTCAAACAAATAATCAAAATTTTACTGCATACCCACACGTAATCAAATCTAGGTCCATTGATATTTTTAGTAAACAGTGCTTAGAATAATGAAATATGTACGCGTGGCATGACTCAGTACAGTCACATGAAGAAATTTTTTTCGCAAGTTTTATTTTAGATACATCCGTCATACACTTAGTCTCATTCTCTCATTGGCTGCATATATATGATGTCACCTTCAGGAACAGTCGATTTGTTTGTTGTTTTATTTTTAAATCAAAAACATGATTAATTTGACAAATCTTTGCGTATTTGAAACTTCAACATTTTTCTCCAAACAAGTTGAGTCGTTTTTCTAAAATATTTCACTGAAGTACTCTTTCCATTGGTACCCCTTTTGCGTTTTATGAATTTTATCTATGGTGGTTTACTGTCCCAAAATAAGTGACATAAATTAATACTAAGTTAGTACAAATTTTGTACTAAAGCAGAGACACTTATTTTGGGACGGAGGGAGTACATGTGTATTTATCAATATACCTATTTTTAAATAGAGGAATTCAACTTGTCAAGAGGAGGTGGTTTCACCATATTCCCATGCCAACCACGTCTATTGCTGCAATATATCCGTCCTCTGGGTAGGAGGTAAGTGGTCAGGCGTTGTCTGGCCAGACAAATCTGACCATGCGGCTAGTTTTGTGCCCATTCACATTTTGCAGATGCTCATCCATGGTCTGCTAGTAGGTGTCTCCGGATTTTTGGAGCCCAAATTACCGTCATGGGCCGAAGCTCGACCGCGAACATGTCCCGTGGGTTGGTGAGTCCACAGACACGATCTAGCAAATCGGTGCGAGGCACATACGGAAGTCACCTTGGTTGTTGATGATGAAGGCAACGGCACCTTCGTGGAGCGGGCACACAAGGTGTGTCGTTTTCTTCATGTTAACCCGACCTTCTCCATATACTGTGAAGGTGAAGGAGACGGAGATTAGGCTCTGCACGAATGTAAGGTGCATTTCATTTAATTCCTGGTAATTCCGTCATTAGCCATTCAAAAAGAAGGAAAGTATCTCTTACCTGATTGCATGCATCGCTTCTTTTAAAGAGAAAAGGAAAGTATCTCTCTCTTGATTGTGTGTATCTCTTTCTTTCCTAGCCAAAATGATTTAGTTCCCACTAATCAACCATCGGTCCAAGGTTAATTTTGTCAATTCCCATCTTCTAAAGTTCATGTCAATTCCTTCCATTTTTAGTCTGAGTGCTGTCCAAATTATATCATTCTTATTCCTTCTCTATCTTGTTTTAACCGGAGTGGTGTCAATATCTATCTTGTCACTTAACCTTATGGTTCTCATTGTATCCCATGTTCTTCTTGTCTTACGGAGTGTTTGCAATCTCGTTCATCTCCATTGTATTCTTCTTTCAATTTTTCAACTCTCAAAGTTCTTTGGTTTCACTCATTTGTCAAAGAAGCAACTTAGTTTTACCTCTTTCTTCTTCCGTTTTTCTATCCGGTGCCATCCTAGATCTCGGGACGAGATCCTCTCGTAGTGGTGGAGTGTTGTGACGCCCCGAGACCGATGCTCGAGAAGACTTCCATATATTCCGGGTTTCGCCGTGTGTTTCATTTGTGCCTACCCTTTTATTTTTGCATTGCATCATGTCATCATGCCATCATCTCATAAATCTTTTGCAACTCAACTAAATAAATTGCATGGGTCTTTGATCCATTTAAATCGAGGGAATTCACTTGTGATTTCTCTTTATAACATATTAAAGCCTCTCAATATTATTAGGGAGCTATAATAAAATTATTCCATTGTTTCGGTATCACCATAACACACTTACAGTTTAAGTTCCATGCATTTTTCTACCTCAATTCCTTGCCTCAAACGTTGCCAACAATTCTTATCTCATTTATCGAGGCTCTTCCAAAATTCTCAACATTTTTGGATCTACCAAATACCCACTTCCTTCGTCTACTCATTTTAATTTCAAATGAGTTTGAATTCAACTTCACGCCCATGCTCACTTTCTATTTTTCTTGGATCAAACTCATTTTTATGAGTCCAGGAAAATTGTCCTCGTTCCCAAATTCTTTCCCTAACCCTCTCTTTCTTTTTGTCTCTCTATAATTCTTTTCTGCTAAAGAATATGAGGGAGAGAGAGCCCAGCCATGCCTCCTGGGCCTCCCAACCTCCCGCGCCGGCCCAAGGCCAAGGCCCACCTAACCCTCCTAACCCTAGCCGCCAGAGAGCCCGATCCCCTCTCCATCGATCTCCTCCCTCGTTCCCTCTGCCCGCCGCCACGCATCGCACACATCGCTAGGGAGAGGAGCTCCCCGCGCTGCAAGGCCCGAGCGCCTTATCCCCATCCTCCTTCACCCCGTGCCCAATCCCGCTCGTCCCTGCGCCCTCCGGCGAGCTCGGTCGCCCGCGCCTCCTCCCATGGCGCCCGCAACCATGCCTCCGCTGCAACCCTCCATCGCCAGCCTCGCCGTGCCTCCTTGGTCCTCCCCTTGCTCCCGCGCTCCGCCCTCGCCGGAGAAGAGAGCTAGGCCGGAGCCCCGTCGGCCTCCTCGCCTCCATCGCGCCCCGTTCCATCATCCCCGCGCCCGGCCTCCGCAACACCACCGGGACGGCCAACTCCGGCGGCCCTCTGTCGCCCTCAAGCTCGTTCAGCGGCCCCCTGTCTTCTCCTCGTGCCCGCCGCCGTCTTCGTCTGCGCCCAGAGGAGCTCGCAGCCTCCCTGCCTTCTGCTCGATCTCGTCCTCGGCCCCGAGATTCTGCTGCCATGGCGTCCCTGCTCCTTCCCTCGCTTCCCACCAAGACCCTGCTGCTTCGTTTGGTTCATTCCAAGCCTCGGTAGACCCGGGGTCTCACTACAATTGATCGCCGTCGTTTCTGTTGCATCTCCGTGAAGGCAGAGACTGCCAAGTACATGGATACGCCAAGTTCGGCTCCGAACGTGGACGACACCCGGTGATGCGACCAGGTACCCCGACAGCGTGTACATCTACACCGCCAAGTACCACGACCCTCGAAGACCCGTGGACGTCAAGTCCCTCGCCGTGACCCTGAACATCTACGAAACATGAACCACTACTTCCACTACCATCGCCGTGTACCACTACTTCCACTACGACCCGAGAACGTCTACTTCCATCTACTTCCCTCGACGAACTCGCTCCGCCCGAAACGCACGCTTCAAAGGTATAACGACGAGACGACTACCCGTGTATGAATGTGTGTTGTATGAGATGCTCGTGTGTGCACCGTGTCCGAATTGTCTTTGCACGTTCCTCGTTTGCCATGCCACCGTCCCGTGGGAACCCGGAATCCGGGAGCACCCCACCATCCTTGCATGACACGCATCCGCACGCTTCCTTTTGCACCGGTACCTCCATGAGTTACCCGGACCGGAATGTTGCCGTGGCACCATTTCCGCTTCACCGCCGTGGCACCTTTTTCCTTCCGCCATGGCGACTAATGCCTCGTATCATGCTCTTGTTAACATTTTCATAAAAATTGCTTAAAACTTGCATATGTCATCCGCATCATGATAACAACATTTAAATGCTTAAAATTGTGTTTGCTTTAAACTACTAAATGCACATGAGGATTTTCCGGAATTATCGTTTGTTGTTTCCGGCCTCATTTAAACTTGCCTAAATAGGTAGTTTAATTAGGCTTCACCCCTTGCCATGTTTAATAACATTTAACATGGTTGGGTACATAACCGAGAGAGAACTAAATAATTGATGTGGTGTTTCGTCAATATGCAACTCGTTGCATATTGGGCTCCATTTAACTTGTAGTTTTGTTTGTGCATATTGCCATGCCATGCTATTTAAACCGGACATGCATCATACTTGGTTGTGCATCATGCCATGTGTATGTGATGGTTGTTTACTATGTTGTTTGCTTCTTTCTGGGTTGCTTCTCTCGTTAGCTTCGGTTTCGTTCCGGAGTTGTGAGGATTCGTTCGACTTCGTCCGTTTGTCTTCTTCATGGACTCGTTCTTCTTCCTTGCGGGATTTCAGGCAAGATGACCATACCCTCGAAATCACTTCTATCTTTGCTTGCTAGATGCTCGCTCTTTTGCTATGCCTATGCTGCGTTACCTACCACTTGCTAAATCATGCCACCCACATTGCCATGTCAAGCCTCTAACCATCCTTTCCTAGCAACCCGTTGTTTGGCTATGTTACCGCTTTGCTCAGCCCCTCTTATAGCGTTGTTAGTTGCAGGTGAAGATGAAGTTTGTTCCTTGTTGGAACATGGAGATGTTGTTCCTTTTTGGAACATGTTTACTTGTTGGGATATCACAATATATATTATTTAATTAATGCATCTATATACTTGGTAAAGGGTGGAAGGCTCGGCCTTATGCCTGGTGTTTTGTTCCACTCTTGCCGCCCTAGTTTCCGTCATACTGGTGTTATGTTCCCGGATATTGCGTTCCTTACACGGTTGGGTGATTTATGGGACCCCCTTGACAGTTCGCTTTGAATAAGACTCCTCCAGCAAGGTCCAACCTTGGTTTTACCATTTGCCACCTAAGCCTGTTTCCCTTGGGTTCTGCAGACTCAAGGGTCATCTTTATTTTACCCCCTGGGCCAGTGCTCCTCTGAGTGTTGGTCCAAACTAGAGCACCGTGTGGGACCATTCCTAGGAAACTTGGAGTACGTCGGTACCTGTACGCTTAGCTTATCCAGTGTGCCCTGAGAACGAGATATGTGCAGCTCCTATCGGGATTTGTCGGCACAGCGGGTGGTCTTGCTGGTCTTGTTTTACCATTGTCGAGATCTCTTGTAGTCCGGGATTCCGAGACTGATCGGGTCTTCCCGGTAGAAGGAATATCCTTCGTTGACCGTGAGAGCTTTTAATGGGCTAAGTTAGGACACCCCTGCAGGGTATTATCTTTCGAAAGCCGTGCCCGCGGTTATGAGGCAGATGGGAATTTGTTAATGTCCGGTTGTAGAAAACCCGAAGTTGATCTTAATTAAAATACATCAACCGCGTGTGTAACCGTGATGGTCTCTTCTCGGCGGAGTCCGGGAAGTGAACACGGTGTTGGAGTTATGCTTGACGTAGGTTGTTCTAGGATCACTTCTTGATCATAGTTGTTCGACCGTGCTTTTGCCTTCTCTTCTCGCTCCCATTTGCGTATGTTAGACACCAGATATGCTAGTCGCTTGCTGCAGCTCCACCTCACTACCTTCTCCTACCCATAAGCTTAAATAGTCTTGATCTCGCGGGTGTGAGATTGCTGAGTCCCCGTGACTCACAGATACTTCCAAAACCAGTTTGCAGGTGCCGATGAAACCGTGCAGGTGACGCATCCGAGCTCAAGGAGGAGCTCGATGAAGATCTTGTTCATTGTGTTGTTTCGTTTCAGTTGATCAGTAGTGGAGCCCAGTTGGGACGATCGGGGATCTGTGTAGCATTTGGGGTAGTCTTCTTTTATTTTGGTTCTGTAGTCGGACCTTGATTGTATCTGTATGATGTAATGCTTTACTCATGTATTGTGTGAAGTGGCGATTGTAAGCCAACTATGTATCTCTTTCCCTTATGTATTACATGGGTTGTGTGAAGATTACCTCACTTGCGACATTGCTTTCAATGCGGTTATGCCTCTAAGTCGTGCTTCGACACGTGGGAGATATAGCCGCATCGAGGGCGTTACACTGGGGAAGAGACAGCTTATTTTTTAAGCCGCCAAAAGAACTGGCCCTAGGAGGAATAGCTAGGGGTCAAGCGTGCGAGATGAACCGGAGAAAGTAAATGTAGAGAAATGAAAGTATGTCATCTACATATAATATGAGAAATGCTACAAAGCTCCCACTCACTTTCTTGTAAACGCAGGCTTCTCCATAAGTCTGCATAAACCCAAACGCTTTGATCATCTCATCAAAGCGAATGTTCCAACTCCGAGAAGCTTGCACCAGCCCATAAATGGATCGCTGGAGCTTGCATACCTTGTTAGCATTCTCAGGGTCGACAAAACCTTCCGGCTGCATCATATATAGTTCTTCCTTAAGATGGCCATTAAGGAATGCCATTTTGACGTCCATTTGCCATATCTCACAATCATAGTATGCGGCAATTGCTAACATGATTCGGACGGACTTTAGCTTCGCTACGGGAGAGAATGTCTCATCGTAGTCAACCCCTTGAACTTGTCGATAACCCTTAGCGACAAGTCGAGCTTTATAGATGGTAACATTACCATCCGCGTCCGTCTTCTTCTTAAAGATCCATTTGTTTTCTATCGCTCGCCGATCATCGGGCAAGTCTGTCAAAGTCCATACTTCGTTTTCATACATGGATCCTATCTCGGATTGCATGGCTTCAAGCCATTTGTTGGAATCTGGGCCCGCCATCGCTTCTTCATAGTTCGAAGGTTCACCGTTGTCTAACAACATGATTTCCAGAACAGGGTTGCCATACCACTCTGGTGTGGAACGTGTCCTCGTGGACCTACAAAGTTCAGTAGTAACTTGATCCGAAGTACCTTGATCATCATCATTAACTTCCTCTTCAGTTGGTGCTGGCACCACAGGAACATCTTCCTGAGTTGCTCTACTCACCGGTTCAAGAGGTAGTACTTCATCAAGTTTCACTTTCCTCCCACTTACTTCTCTCGAGAGAAACTCTTTCTCCAGAAAGGACCCGTTCTTGGAAACAAAGATCTTGCCTTCGGATCTGAGGTAGAAGGTATACCCAATGGTTTCCTTAGGGTATCCTATGAAGACGCATTTTTCCGACTTGGGTTCGAGCTTTTCAGGTTGAAGTTTCTTGACATAAGCATCGCATCCCCAAACTTTTAGAAACGACAGCTTAGGTTTCTTCCCAAACCATAATTCATACGGCGTCGTCTCAACGGATTTAGACGGTGCCCTATTTAAAGTGAATGTAGCTGTCTCTAGAGCGTATCCCCAAAATGATAGCGGTAAATCGGTAAGAGACATCATAGACCGCATCATATCCAATAAAGTGCGATTACGACGTTCGGACACCCCGTTATGCTGAGGTGTTCTAGGCGGCGTGAGTTGAGAAACGATTCCACATTTCCTTAAGTGCGTACCAAATTCATAACTTAAGTATTCTCCTCCACGATCTGATCGTAAGAACTTTATCTTTTGGTCACGTTGATTCTCTACCTCATTCTGGAATTCCTTGAACTTTTCAAAGGTCTCAGAGTTGTGTTTCATCAAGTAGACATACCCATATCTACTCAAGTCGTCAGTGAGAGTGAGAACTAACGATATCCTCCGCGAGCCTCAACGCTCATTGGACCGCACACATCAGTATGTATGATTTCCAATAAGTTGGTTGCTCGCTCCATTGTTCCGGAGAACGGAGTATTGGTCATTTTGCCCATAAGGCATGGTTCGCATGTGTCAAATGATTCATAATCGAGAGACTCTAAAAGCCCATCAGCATGGAGCTTCTTCATGCGCTTGACACCAATGTGACCAAGGCGGCAGTGCCACAAGTATGTGGGACTATCGTTATCAACTTTACATATTTTGGTATTCACACTATGAATATGTGCAACATCACGTTCGAGATTCATTAATAATAAACCATTGACCATCGGGGCATGACCATAAAACATATCTCTCATATAAAGAGAACAACCATTATTCTCGGATTTAAATGAGTAACCATCTCGTATTAAACGAGATCCAGATACAATGTTCATGCTCAAAGCTGGCACTAAAGAACAATTATTGAGGTTTAAAACTAATCCCGTAGGTAAATGTAGAGGTAGCGTGCCGATGGCGATCACATCGACCTTGAAACCATTCCCGACACGCATCATCACCTCGTCCTTCGCCAGTCTCCGTTTATTCCGCAGCTCCTGCTTTGAGTTACAAATATGAGCAACGGCACCGGTATCAAATACCCAGGAGCTACTACGAGTACTGGTAAGGTACACATCAATTACATGTATATCACATATACCTTTAGTGTTGCCGGCCTTCTTGTCCGCTAAGTATTTGGGGCAGTTCCGCTTCCAGGGTCCGCTTCCCTTGCAATAAAAGCACTCAGTTTCAGGCTTGGGTCCATTCTTCGACTTCTTCCCGGCAACTGGCTTACCGAGCGCTGCAACTCCCTTGCCGTCCTTCTTGAAGTTCTTCTTACCCTTGCCTTTCTTGAACTTAGTGGTTTTATTCACCATCAACACTTGATGTTCCTTCTTGATCTCTACCTCCGCTGATTTTAGCATTGAATATACCTCATGAATGGTCTTTTCCATCCACTGCATATTGAAGTTCATCACAAAGATCTTTTAGCTTGGTAGAAGCGACTGGAGGATTCTGTCAATAACCGCGTCATCCGGGAGATTAACTCCCAGCTGAGTTAAGCGGTTGTGCAACCCAGAAATTTTGAGTATGTGCTCACTGACAGAACTATTTTCCTCCATCTTACAACTGAAGAACTTGTCGGAGACTTCATATCTCTTGACCCGGGCATGAGCTTGGAAAACCATTTTCAGCTCTTCGAACATCTCATATGCTCCGTGTTGCTCAAAACGCTTTTGGAGCCCCGGTTCTAAGCTGTAAAGCATGCCGCACTGAATGAGGGAGTAATCATCAGCACGAGACTGCGAAGCGTTCATAACGTCTTGGTTCTATGGGATGGGAGCTTCACCTAGCGGTGCTTCTAAGACATAATCTTTCTTTGCAGCTATGAGGATGATCCTCAGGTTCCAGACCCAGTCCGTATAGTTGTTGCCATAATCTTTCAGCTTGGTTTTCTCTAGGAACGCGTTGAAGTTGAGGTGGACATGAGCGTTGGCCATTTGATCTACAAGACATATTTGCAAAGGTTTTTAGACTAAGTTCATGATAATTAAGTTCATCTAATCAAATTATTTAATGAACTCCCACTCAGATTAGACATCCCTCTAGTCATCTAAGTGATACATGATCCGAGTCGACTAGGCCGTGTCCGATCATCACGCGAGACGGACTAGTCATCATCGGTGAACATCTCCATGTTGATCGTATCTTCCATACGACTCATGTTCGACCTTTCGGTCTCTTGTGCTCCGAGGCCACGTCTGTACATGCTAGGCTCGTCAAGTTAACCTAAGTGTTTATGCATGTGTAAATCTGTCTTACACCCTTTGTATGTGAACGTTAGAATCTATCACACCCGATCATCACGTGGTGCTTCGAAACAACGAACTTTCGCAACGGCGCACAGTTAGGGGGAACACTTTCTTGAAATTATTATGAGGGATCATCTTATTTACTATCGTCGTTCTAAGTAAACAAGATACAAAAACATGATAAACATCACATGCAATCGAATAGCAGTGACATGATATGGCCAATATCATATAGCTCCTTTGATCTCCATTTTCGGGGCTCCATGATCATCTTCGTCACCGGCATGACACCATTATCTCCATCACCATGTTCTCCATCATCGTGTCTCCATGAAGTTGCTCGCCAACTATTACTTCTACTACTATGGCTAACGGTTTAGCAATAAAGTAAAGTAATTACATGGCGTTGAATCAATGACACGCAGGTCATACAATAATTAAGATAACTCCTATGGCTCCTGCCGGTTGTCATACTCATCGACATGCAAGTCGTGATTCCTATTACACGAACATGATCTCATACATCACATACATATCATTCATCATTCATCACAACTTTTGGCCATATCACATCACAATCACATGCTGCAAAAACAAGTTAGACGTCCTCTATTGTTGTTGCATGTTTTACATGGCTGCAATAGGGTTCTAGCAAGAACATTTTCTTACCTACGTAAAAGCCACAACGTGATTTGTCAACTTCTATTTACCCTTCATAAGGACCCTTTTCATCGAATCCGCTCCAACTAAAGTGGGAGAGACAGACACCCGCTAGCCACCTTATAAAACTAGTGCATGTCAGTCGGTGGAACCTGTCTCACGTAAGCGTACGTGTAAGGTCGGTCCGGGCCGCTTCATCCCACAATACCGCTGAAGCAAAATAAGACTAGTAGTGGCAAGAAAGTTGACAACATCTACGCCCACAACAAATTTGTGTTCTACTCGTGCAAAGAGAACTACGCATAGACCTAGCTCATGATGCCACTGTTGGGGAACGTTGCAGAAAACAAAATTTTTCTACGGTTTCACCAAGATCTATCTATGAGTTCATCTAGAAACGAGAGAGAGGAGTGCATCTATATACCCTTGTAGATCGCGAGCGGAAGCGTTCAAGAGAACGGGGTTGAGGGAGTCGTACTCAACGTGATCCAAATCACCGATGATCCTAGTGCTGAATGGACAGCACCTCTGCGTTCAACACGCGTACGGTTGAGGAAGACGTCTCCTCCTTCTTGATCCAGCAAGGGGGAAGGAGAGGTTGATGAAGATCCAGCAGCACGACGGCGTAGTGGTGGATGCAGCAGCGATCTCGGCATGGCTTCGCCAAGCGTCTGCGAGAGGGAGAGGTGTAGCAAGGGGAGAGGGAGGCACCAAGAGCATGGGTGCGGCTGCCCTCCCTCCCCCCTCTCTATATAGGCCCCCTAGGGGGGGGGGGCGGCCCTGGGAGATGGGATCTCCAAGGGGGGGGCGGCTAGGGGGGTGGCTTGCCCCTGCCGGTGGGCGCCCCACCCCTAGGGTTTCCCAACCCTAGGCGCAGGGGGGGGGGGGCCCAAGGGGGGGCACACCAGCCCACCAGGGGCTGGTTCCCCTCCCACTTCAGCCCATGGGGCCCTCCGGGATAGGTGGCCCCACCCGGTCGACCCCCGGGACCCTTCCGATGGTCCCTGTACAATACCGGTCACCCCCAAAACTTTCCCGATGGCCGAAACCTGACTTCCTATATATAATTCTTTACCTTCGGACCATTCTGGAACTCCTTGTGACGTTCGGGGTCTCATCCAGGACACCGAACAACTTTCGGGTTACTGCATACTCATATCTCTACAACCCTAGCGTCACCGAACCTTAAGTGTGTAGACCCTATGGGTTCGGGAGACATGCAGACATGACCGAGACACCTCTCCGGTCAATAACCAACAGCGGGATATGGATTCCCATTCTGGCTCCCACATGCTCCTCGATGATCTCATCGGATGAACCACGATGTCGAGGATTCAAGCAACCCCGTATACAATTCCCTTTGTCAATCGGTACGTTACATGCCCGAGATTCGATCGTCGGTATCCCAATACCTCGTTTAATCTCGTTACCGGCAAGTCACTTTACTTAGGATTGGGTCTTGTCCATCACATCATTCTCCCAATGATGTGATCCCGTTATCAATGACATCCAATGTCCATAGTCAGGAAAACAAGACTATCTGTTGATCAACGAGCTAGTCAACTAGAGGCTCACTAGGGACACGTTGTGGTCTATGTATTCACACGTGTATTACAATTTTCGGATAACAAAATTATAGCATGAATAATAGACTATTATCATGAATAAATAAATATAATAATAACCATTTTATTATTGCCTCTAGGGCATATTTCCAACACCTCCTCCTCCTCCGGCGAGTCAGGGCACTCCGTCTCCTCCACCGCCTCCTCCTCCGGCAAGTAACGATCAGGGCAGTCGGCCTCCTTCTCCGGCGCGTGGCGGCACTCCGCCTCCTTCTCCGCCTGCGCCGGCGCGCCCGAGCAGCCAGCAGCCTCCTCCTTCTCCGCGTCGCCAGCAAGGGCGGAGGAGACCCGACGCCGCCCCGGCTTCTCCGGCGCGTCGTAGTCCTTCTCCTCCGCCTCGTAAGCAAGCACGAAAGAAGACAGTCGTAGCTGCTCCGTCTTCTCCGGCGTCTAGCAGTACAGCCAGAGGCGGGAGGCAATACAGATACGGTCCACCTCTCAAGCCTCTAGAGAAGTTACCGTATGAGATGACCATGGAGGAAAACAAGAAGATTGTGCGGACGGAAGTGAAGAAATTGCCCTGAGGAAACCACCAAAGTCTCCGCCGAAAGGCAACTATGAGTGCATCCTTGAAAAGTCCAAGCGAAGCGGTCTGGAAGTACTGTCACTGATCAAAGGTTAGCAGAACGACAAGCTGGGAAAAAAATTGCCCAGCTCGGCGAACAAGCGAACCAATCGCTCCCCCCCGCTCCAGGTGTCCGAAGATAGCGTCGCTAATGATCCGGGCGGGATGGTGCCGGGTTATATCAATCATGCAGATTACCTGCCCGACGATGTACATTATGATTTCTTGGAGGCGGACAAACACAGATACGTGTACGGGAAGCCTCTCGTCAAAGATGAAAGATATTTAACAACGATGATGTTCAGATTCCATAATTGGTACATGAAAACCCGTAGAGAGTCTGAGGGGAGGAATATTTTGACGCTGAGAGTTAGAGGGGAGCATGACCTCGTTGGAATTGAACAGTTGAATGTTCCATTTGAGGAGTTCTTCGCGTTTTTCAATCTAAAGGCCCTCGATAAATTAATGGTCACTTGCTACTGCCTGTAAGTAGTACTACTTCTGTCATTAATTAAGTCTCTATATATAGGTCAGCTCTTTCATTGCATGTATTTTTAATTATCCTCACTATATTAATTATGCAGATTGAAGATCGCCGAATTGAAGAAAAGACAAGTCGGTGATATTTGGTTCATTAACACAAATCTCATAGATGTATTTATGGTTAAATATCATGCCAAAGATACCGAGGCTAAGCTGCTACAATCGTTTCTATTAAATCAAAACAATGCTATAATACTCTTCCCTTACAAAGTCAAGTGAGTGTTACTGTCTTGTGCATCCCTTATTAGTCGAGGTTGTAGTAATGTAATTGATGAGTTATGCATGCTTGCGCAGATTCCACTATATTCTGCTAGAGATTAAGCTTGAGCAGGGACAAGTAACCGTCTTAGAGTCGAGACGAAAAGATCCCACTGAGTATGCGGACTTGACTGAAATTCTAGAGAAGTAAGTTAAACCGATCATTATCGCACCATATCAGCAACTTTGTTCATTTCGTGATATCAAGTAATTGTTTTGTTTGTCTGGCAGGGCTTGGGAAAAATTCACCTCAAAAACTCCGGGACTGCCGAAGAAGCTGCAATTTAGATACCCGAAAGTAAGTACTATAGTAGCATGTTCCACACATCTCCTAGTGATTCAAGCGCTAGTTTCATCAATACCATTTAGCATGCTTGCTAATTATCAGTTTGATTGACCTCTATTCCTTGCAAAGTGGTTGTGGCAGGAACAAGGGGATGATTACTGTGGATACTACATTTGCGAATCCATCCGCCAACACGACCTGTGAGCGGGGCTACTCTGAAAAACAATATGAAGTGCGTAAATAATAATATTCACAATTTTATTTTATTATCATCATTTGTGTTCAGTTTCATTTATTCATATATATGTATTGACCCCCTTCTTCAAATTAGATGTTTCGGATGCGGGATGAACTACTGCCACCAGATCGTATGCGAGCAATTCAAGAGGAATTGGCGGCATTCTTTCTTGACCACATGGTCGCTAAAGACGGAGAATACCATGTGGACCCTTAGTTTGTTTGGAATTAGGAGATTATATTGTAAGAGATAATCATATTGTATATATGTAGCCAGTAGCGTCGGATAGATATACGAGAACTTGTTGTTCGACCAATATCTCAGAGAAGGAGAGGTGGTCGATATCACTTCTCTCTGTATGCATATATGTTCATGACAATCTTCTGTTTCCTTCATTTGCTTACTAGCTAGCTAGAGTGTCTAGTCCTCTGTATACGTATATATATAGTTCGTAGCGTCGACCAAACACGGAGATAAGAGAGGACAATTCTCTCTATTAATTAGCTAGCTAACACAAACACCTAAATTAACCCCCAAAACCCCAACCCCCCAAAAAAAAAAAACAAAAACACCAGCCACTGAAATGCTGACGCGTGGAAGCCTTTTGGTCCCGGTTTATGTCACCAACCGGGACCAAAGGCCCCCCTGCCTGGGCTGCCCGCAGCGGCCACGTGGATGCCCATCTGTCTCGGTTCGTGTAAGAACCGGGACTAAGGGTGGGAGGCATTAGTAACGACCTTTTAGTCCCGGTTCAAGAACTGGGAATAATGGCCCTTACGAACAGGGACAAATGCCCTGTTTTCTACTAGTGAGAGTGGCCCACCTCAGTGTTTAAGACATAGAACATGTGTTCTATTGATAGTATCATTAGTCTAACGACCAACATTCAATTTTACTCTCATCAACCAGCTTGGGAACTAGGTGCATATTTTTGGGTGTGTCTGGCTTCAATATTTTGGTTTTGATATGTACCCAACTTATAAACTGACTACTGTTCAAGGGAAGTTCCATCTTTCTGAGATAACTTTCTATAATGCAGAATTGTAAGAATGACCCTAGGACCATCTTTGCAATCAATAAATAATGAGTTGCATGTGCCGTAGGATTTAATGGTTATCTTTTCATGAGTTAGTTGGGAATTGATGTGTGATTTCAAGGCTCATACTAGCTTTTCCTAACCTCCTTTTTCTCTCAAAGGCTAGAGAGAAAGCATTCTAGAAAGCTTGATAGTTATATCAAAGTTAATGCACCCAACAAACTTGTGGCAGAAATCCGTCAGGCACAAAAAAACATCCACAGGACACACATCTCTGCTTTCCCAACCCCCTATTCCTAGGTTAAAGGAAAACCCTATTCATTAAATCTCCCACAACACTCACTCATGTGCCCCTATCAGCCACCATGGCGGCATGGTGTGCAGCGAGGAAGCATGAGAAGCAGTGCAAGGAGCACAAGCGCACCGATGGCCACCGCCTTGGGGCGAGGTTGCAGAGGCTGGTGAAGAGCCTTTGCGCGACGAGGATGATGTCACATGGTGGGGTGGGAGCGGCAGTGTGGGGAGGGTTCTGAAGAGCAGGGATGAATCAGAAGTTATTTTTCCTTCTTGTGAGTAGGATCAAATTTTGATTGACCAGGCTTCTGTATGATGTTGCTTTTCTATACACATGAGTCTCACACTTCCTCATGAACAATAGTAAATTTTCACAATAAGCAATCTTTTGGATGTTTATTTATGTCTTTTTATTACTCATTGGTGGATTTGCTCCAGTGATTCTGCAACCCTCGAGGAGGTGAGGTTTCCATCAAATGATTTTAAAGTTAATTTGGTGTCAACAATGGGTGGCAGTAATCTGCACTGCTACTAAGTGCAGAGTAGGGAAGCATTTCTCTTATTATATACACATGACATATATCAAAATGACCATGAAGGATATAGGTGATGCTCAGAAAATGCCTAGAAATATGAGTTTGTTATAGCAGCTATTTAGTTGGAAGAAAACATAGATTGAAGATGGACAGGTCAGATGTTCCTGCTTGATAGGTTGCTTATTTGGTTATGCAGATGTAGTGGCTTCCTTTGATGGGGATAATGTGTTCTATTTTTAATGTTTTCTCACTTGCTTCTTGCTTGTCTGTCAGGCTATGTTGGTAGATTATAGAGAGAAATTTATCTTCGAACAAGACTACCAAGGAAGCACGAGGGCAAACATATCTATTGCATTCTTATAGTTGAGATAATTTGGTTTAATTATTATATGTAAAGCTTCCAAAAGTTCATTATGTACAGTGGTTTGGTGATTTTGATATTTGTCGCAATGTAGCAATAAGCACCATACAACACATAAATTCTTGTTTTTTTATTCTTCTCCGGGACACATCCTTGTTGAGTACAAGACATTTTTATAACTATGCCTATAACTCAAGATCTCTATGCCTGGATTTATTGTTTTGTGGCACTGTGATCACATTTTGCTCTTGGTGACCAATATTCCTCAAGCTATATCAAATTTGATTAAGAACATGGGGATATATTTTTTTAAGTCATGATGATAAATAGGTATATCTGGAATTCAAGTTTGAGTTGCATTTATTTGGTTTAGCTATACATTTTATAGGGAAGAAGGTATCATACTATTTTGTGGGATGAGCGCTTTAAGCATTACGGGTTGTTAGGGCCACAAGAGGGATTATTGTGGTTTTGTCGATAACAGTGAGACGACTAGCAAGATTGGATCAACGTTGGTGGACTCAACTAGTTCCTCGTAATTCCGTCATTAGCCCTTAAAAACGAAATTATCTCTTACCTGATTGCATGCATCACTTCTTTTAAAGAGAAAAAGGAAAGTATCTCTCTCTTGATTGTGTGTATGTCTTTCTTTCCTAGCCAAAATGATCTAGTTCCCGCTAATCAATGATAATTCCAAGGTTAATTTCGTCCTAGCATGTGTATAATTATGTGTGTTAGTCATCGCGCTGAAAATATACACGTTACATAAAGGAATGGAGGGAGTAATAAATACTGTAACATATACTCCCTCTGGTCCTTTTTACTCTGCATATTAGGTTTGTCTGAAGTCAATCTCATCCAACTTTGACCAAGTTTATATAAAAAATTATTGACATTTATATAACAACACCAATATCATTAGATTCATCTCGGAATATATTTTTATATTATATTTATTAGATATTATAGATGCTAATAATTTCTAATATAAATTTGGTCAAACTTAGCTAAATTTGACTTTCGGCAAATCCAATGTGCAGAGTAAAAAGGACCGGAGGGAGTATATACACAGGGATATACACAGGGCTTAGCACTGCTTCCATGCAGAACTCCTAGAACTAGTAGACTCATTACCCAATGCCACAGTTGGGTCAACCAGCAAATCGTTCGGATTTTCTAGCAGGTCTGCGACGCTCGACCATCCAGCGGGAATGTGGTTTCATATTCAAACAAACTTATAATCGATATTGTTATCCTTGCCTGTATTTGCGTAGTCCGAAATATATAATATTTATTAATCATGTTATAATAAATATAATAGGGTTAACAAAAATAAATATCGATGTCTTAGTCTTATCCTACACTATATAATTAAGACATACATGAGGGCAATGCAATGTGTGAAATTTTATCATACATATGTATGTATGTTCCAATACGCCAGACAGTTCGAGTCGGAGTTATTATTGCTAGAATACTAGCACATCAGCTTGTGCGTTGCAACAGGAGATAAAAATATTACATATTGATGTTTATTTGGAATTCTATTTAAAATAAACATTCGCAACTCATATCATATTTAGTCTATACCATGATCCGCAAACATGTCTTATCACGGACAACAAAAAATGCGTCATGAATATTTACAGAATTATATATGTTAGTAGATGAATGGCCTGGCAGATTAGGCATGAGTTTGCAGTGGGATACCAACTGTTTAGTTGACTAAGGTATAACTGAAGCTTTTCGATATGGTGCAGCTTAATCCATCCTTCATTCGGCTCAGTCTACTCACCCTTCATCCGATCCAGTGTACTACATCTAGTTTCGAACATAAAATTGATACGACTAAATGTAAGGGAGCAATATAGGACTATTTAAATATTTTTGCCTTAAGTAGTTGGGTCGGCTGATTTCCATGGGCTGTGAAAAGACCAGCCACCGCAAGTAAACCTAAAAAAGAAGACAAGTTGAAGGATCAAACTCACGACCTGAAAGAGCCAACAAAGTGCAGCAACCGAGTTGAACAAATACGTCCTGCTAACCAATGGGCACCAAATATATGTAACAAGATACAACACTGTCAGATTCAAAATATTTTTCAATTTTATTTGAAAATTTAAAAAATGATAATTATTATGAAGTTGAACGCTTGTGTAAATCCAAATAATATTTAAAATGCACCACGTTTTTTTGGAAAGACGAAAAAAAACTAGGACAAGAATATTTTCAATACTTCAAAAACATCATTGAAAACATGAAACTTTGATAAAAACTTTGAAATGCATATTTGTTTTGGAAATCACAATTTTGTTTGGAAAATACAAACACTGACTGAAGGCGTATTAGGGACATAGTGTTGTCTATGTATCCACACATGCAATAATAGCATGGATAATAAATAGCATGGATAATAAATGATTATCATGAACAAGGAAATATAATAATTACCATTTATTATTGACTCTAGGGCATATTTCCAACACCGGGGCAACACAATTATCGGCGGCTCGTATGACGTCGGTCCTACTTTTGCTTCCGCTTCTATGTTGCGACCTCATCAAGATGAGGCCGCAGAAATGGCGAAATCACTAAGTGAGGAGTATTTTCAAAGATCACTCCCACCTCCCAGGTTCCGACAGGTGACGCACTGCATGTGTACCACTTGTCTGGATGAGGTCGCAACCTGTATTTTCAGAATGTTTTATCTCCTAATGCATGTGTCCCAAAAACCAGAACTGGACAAACCAGATCTGGCCACCACGACCTCCCGAGCGGTGCCCCATCCGCCCTCCACGCCACATCCAGACGAGGCTGCAGGAATGTCGAAATCACTAATTGAGGAGTACTCCTTTCAAAAATCACTCCCACCTCCCAGGTTGCGACAAGTGACGCACTGCATGTGTACCACCTGTCTGGATGAGGTCGCAACCTATAATTTCAAAATGTTTTATCTCCTAATCTATGCGTCCAAATCTGGAGCCGTTTTTACCGTTGGGTTACTCTCGTCCAGGTATTCTAATCTACATCACGTGTTGATAGGTTTTGACGATATTTTTTTTCACGAAAAAACTGGATGAAAAAATCAGTGCTTAATCAAAAAACACGTTTCTTTTTTCCCTATCCAAGAGGCATGGCCGTGATTCTCGCGAAGGCAAAACTGTGCCTCTCGCGGAAGCAATACCGTACTTCTGCGAAGAAAAAAAAGGTCAAAAAACATTTTTTGCCTTTCCGAGAGGAACGGCCATACCTCTCGCGAAAGCAAAACCTTGCCTCTCATGAATGAAAAAAAGGAAAACACGTTTATTTATCGCAAAAGCTAAGAAACACCGGTGAAAAGCCGGAACAACACAAACAGGAAAAAAAAACATATCTAAAAAGCCGAAAACGCGTGCGAAAAAAATAGAAAAATCAAATCCGAAGGAACCGCTCAGAGCGCGGCACGTGACGGCGGCTGAGAACGCGCTTATCTAGGAAATATGCCTTTGGTACGAGCACGTCAGAAATTTTATGCGGGGCACTAATAGGCGGGGCCCGCCTGTCAGGCGTCGGTTAATTTACAATGCCATTTCGCGCCTCCAGTAAGACGGGTAGCCGCGTAACTCACTAGTAAATTGTTGTCGAACTGTAGCTATGCAGGCCTAGACGAGGGTGTTGGGCTGCTCGGGGAGGGCTCACGTACCAGATGCGGCATCACAGGGACGAAGGCGAGGTCATAGTCAGCAATTCGAATTGGCGGCTACGGCTCATAGAGGCGTGTCTCAGTTCCTCACTGGAATTGGCGGCGCGGATGGCACATTTGAGCGAGGAGATCGTGAATAAAGAATACATCGTCATAGGCATTCAAATCCACCAAGCTGCTTTTGTTTGTGGAAGGACAAACTTACCATTTATAAATTGGGTTTAGGGACAAAAATATGATATTTTGCATGTAGTGATGAGAAACAGAGTAACATCATATATGTGCAGCTAACGAGGGTACAACTTGGATCATGCATTCGGATACTCATGATGTCATTAACACCATGAGACTGATAGTGCATGACGTATTTATCTTTGATGAAACTTAAGAAGAAATGGTTTATATGATACATTATGGGACTCTATATATTGGGCCGTGTCATAAGTACATAATTCTTTATTGTGAACATTGTTTAGTAAAAATGTCAACGCGCCTAGATTTACATGGAGGTATGCAGTATATTATTTTGTTGTTTGAGAATAGGTATGCATGACAACATGATAATTGCACAGTTATCAGTTCCATACATCACTTGAATTGATATACGTGGCCAATCAGTGTTTTTGGAACAGATCCTAATGTTATGTGATGCAAAATAATTGGCTCACAAATACTATTGATTCCGCTTATAGCAAGTAATATACAAACACTAAGATTTATTAAGGTGGCTACGGAACCATAGCCATAACTTTCTCTAGGGTCCATATTTAGACGTTATGCAAGAACTTGTGAACTCAGGGCATGGTCAGTTATGTCCCACTGTCCTCCTATTTTAAACATCGAGTACTGTTAAACTTGACAGTTGATGGCATTTCGAGTTGTTTTATACTCCCTTCATTCCAGAATATAAGGTGTATTGTTTTCCATGCAAGTCAACCATTTTAATATTCGACCATCATTATAGAATAAACTAACATACAATGCCAAATAGATAAAACATGAGAGTACTTTTCATGGTGGATCAAATGGTATAAATTTTGTATCGTAGATATTGATATATCTTTCTAAAAACTCGGTCAAACATGGCCTTGTTTGACTTCTGAAAAAACAAATAGACCTTATAAAAAGGAACAGAGGGAGTATATTGTAACACCTAATTGAAGCTTAGTCAAGAAAAATTTCACGTTAAGAACATGATAGCTCATATGTTCAAATTTAAAAAGAATCCAGAGAGTTATGGAATGAATATAAAACGATTAATTTATAGTAAACAACATGAAAAATGTAAAAATTGCAATCTATCACATAATGTATGCATGTAGCATTTATATTTCTTGGCCAAGGGTACACATAGATTCATCCTGGTGACTCTTATTGGAACAAGGGGAGAAGACAAATACATAAGTAAGATTATACATTGGCTTCGATACGGTTGATGGTATCCAAGATTATTGAAGACGAAATGACAGTACGACCTTGGCCATAGAAATCATGCACAAGAACACATGATTAGGCCCCAACCGATTGAATGATGGCACCGTTGTTACAGAAACGAACACATCTGTCGCTGCACATTTTCATGTCGATTGCCATCTCTGGGCCACGAGAAACTGGTGCAAAATAGTTCACATTATGTTTGGCTTAAGCACAAATGTATTATCTACAAAATCGATAAAAAAAGAAATTTGGTAGATTATAATTACCGGTGTCCATGTTGTCACAAATGGAACTCATGCATCCAATGGTGCAGTATTTGGTGGCATCTGGTTCACCTGCCAAAGTAAATTTAACAACACGTATGAAAATAATTTCCAATTAGCAAGTAAATGTATGCAAGTCGGAAAATTATCAGTGGTATCTCTATACCGGATTCAGGGAGAAGATTCAGTGAAGGATAGTCACGAGGACATTTTGGACCAGTTATGTGTATACAATCACAGGTACTTGCGCAAACCTTCTGGGAACCACCAAGCACACGACAACTGTTGTAGCAGTTTCTTCCCAACGTGTTCCTGCAGCAACTCTTGCCCTCTACCTGGACCTGCCCCAGAACTACACCCAGTATGAGAACACAAATGACCACACTCTTAATACCCTTGCTGGTTGCCATGGTTGGATAGTGTGGCTTGAATTTCTCAAGAAGGATGACAAATGGCTACGTTGGATTGATGGAATTCCTACAATGACTGACTCCTATTTATAGAGGGATGGTTGTGTCTTGCTCATACAAGTTATGCGTGTTGGACATAGGTACCACTCAACTGATATTGTTTTCGGTGCAATGTATCCGTGAGCTGTGTCCCAACGGTATTATTGTCACATGGGTTTGGTCACTCGTGTCGCACGTGTTCGGTAAGCTAAGCCAATTCTTATCATCCATGCATATTGTATACTACTGTCACGAGTATTCCAGCATCCGTATTGTACTCGGCCCATGGACCCATGCATCTGCCGTCTTGCATGTGAGCATCTCATCATTTACCAAGCACGTACTCTTTTATATAGTAGTAGAATGCAGTACCCACTAATTATAGTAATAGAATGCAGTGCCCACTAATTATGAATTAATGGCCGGTACTAAACTCACCTTTGTTGAGTTGTATTTTGTGTTGCATGTATACTGGAGTTTTGGTAGAGGCCTTCCCATTTAATTATATATACGTGCACCAGCATCCCATCAATACAACTTTTATCATATTGCAAACTCTTCGTCTATATGGTATCGTCTTTGTCGTTCCTCTCCTAGGGTTAGCCGCCGCCGCCACCGCGCCTCCCCGCACCGCTGGTGCCGCCGCCGCCCTCCCACCACTGCACCGTGTCGCCGTCGCGCCCCTTCCCTCTCCAACCCGCACCGCCGCTGCCCGTGCTCGCTTCCGCCCGCACCCATCACAGCCGCCGCCGCGCCCCCTTCATTCGCGCCGCCGGCGTTGTCCCGCTCCGCTCCCTACCGCGCGGCACCGCTGCCTTCGCCGACCCGCAGCCGCGCCCCCTCACGCCGCTCCCTCCCACTACGGCCTCCGCCGTACCGCCTGCTACCCAGACTTTGTGTGCTTGCACTCCTGTTCTCTTTACGGGTTGAAGCAGGCGCCTCGGGCTTGGTTCCAACGTATTGCAGCCATCCCGCGGTCTCTGGATTTCGGTCCACTCGCTCCGATGCTTCACTCTTCGTGTATCAACAGGGAACTGACACTGCATATCTGCTGCTCTACATCAATGACATCATCCTCACGGCATCCGCCCCTAATCTCCTTCAGCTGCTGACTGCTCGTCCTCGTGATGAGTTCGCCCTGAAGGACTTGGGGCCCCTGCACTACTTCATCAACATCGAGGTGGTCCGCCAGACTGACGGCTTCTTTCTGCATCAGCAGAAGTATGCCCACGAGCTCCTGGAGCGTGCCGCTATGCTTAATTGCAAGGCGACGCCCACCCCCGTCGACGCAAAGGTGAAGGTCTCTGCTCTGTAGGGGTCCCTCGCATCTGATGGAGCATTTTATCGCTCCATTGTTGGTGTTTTACAGTACCTGACGCTGACTCGACCTGACCTGCGGTACGCTATTCAGCAGGTGTGCCTCCACATGCACGCTCCGCGTGACTCCCACATGACATTGGTGATGCGTATTCTCCATTATATATGCGACACCTTGTCTTTGGGACTCACTCTGGCGGCCTCTGCCTCGACCGACCTCGCGGCCTACTCGGATGCCGACTGGGTTGGCTGCCCTGACACTCGATGCTCCACATTAGGCTACTGCACCTACCTTGGTCCCTCGTTGATCTCTTGGTCATCGAAGAGGTAGCCCACGGTCTCCCGCTCTTGTATACTGTGATAACGTCAGCGCTGTCTAGCTTTCCTCCAACCCGGTGCACCATCGACATACGAAGTATATTGAGCTCGATATTCACTTCGTGCGCGAACAGGTTTCCCTTGGCCATGTTCGGGTTCTTCACGTGCCGACGTCGCAACAGTTTGCTGATGTGATGACTAAGGAATTGCCTACTTCCATCTTCGAGGAGTTTCGGTGCACTCTCTGTGTCTCTGGCGACGCTTCGACTGCAGGAGGCGGGGGGTGTTGAGTTGTATTTTGTAGTGCATGTATATTAGAGATGTGGCCCACCTCCTAGTCCTGAATAGTTGAGGTAGAGACCTTCCCTTGTAATTATATATACGTGCACTAGCACCCCATCAGTACAATGTTTATCAAATTGCAAACTCTCCGTCTACAACCTATAAAGTAGTTTTTGAAGATGACAGCTACCATTATTTATCAGTATAACTTTTGAGTGGTCAAAACAATGCATTTGCATTGACGACGAGAGAAACCCAAGTAGTACTCCCTCTGTTCTTTTATGAGAGAAAAACTAGTTACATCTTCCCATTAACTACTGCATACACTATTAATCGGGAGAGGAAACCACATTCACACGAGAGAGAGAGAAAACATCCGTGTGCAAACAGCCAAGTAGCCCAACACGACTAGACTATGATAAGAATTGATATACAATGCAAACACGACTTGCACATGGTAGAAACAATCCACTATCCCACTGAGTGTGCTAGCATGTGAATATACTATGTATCTATTCACAAATAAATAATCAAAATTTTACTTCATACCCACACTTAATCAAATCTAGGTCCATTGATATTTTTAGTAAACAATGTTCAGAATAAATAAATATATACGCGTGGCATGACTCAGTGTAGTCACATGAAGAATTTTTTTCGCAAGTTTTATCTTAGATACATCCATCATACACTCACTCTCATTCCCTCATTGGCTGCATATATATGATGTCATTTTGTTTCGCATCGTTACATTCAAAATATCACCTTCCGGAACAGTTGATTTGTTTGTTGTTTTATTTTTAAATAACAAAATGATTAATTTTACAAATCTTTTCGTACTTGAAACTTCAAGATTTTTCTCCAAACAAGTTGAGACGTTTTTCTGAAATATTTCATTGAAGTACTGTTTCCATTGGTACCCTTTTGCGTTTTAGGAATTTTATCTATGGTGGTTTACAACTACATGTATTACTCCCTCTGTCCCAAAGTAAGGGATGCAAATTAATACTAAGTTAGTACAAATTTTGTAACTAAAGCAGCGACACTTATTTTGGGACGGAGGGAGTATATGTGTATTTATCAATTTACCTATTTTTAAATAGAGGAATTCAACTTGTCAAGAGGAGGTGGTTGTCGGTGTCAAAACCGGCGGATCTCGGGTAGGGGGTCCCGAACTGTGCGTCTAAGGCTAATGGTAACATGAGGAGGGGGACACGATGTTGACCCAGGTTCGGGCCCTCTCGATGGAGGTAATATCCTACATCCTGCTTGATTGATCTTGATGATATGAGTATTACAAGAGTTGATCTACCACGAAATCGCAGAGGCTAAACCCTAGAAGCTAGCTTATGATTATGATTGTTGTTGTCCTACGGACTAAACCCTCCGGTTTATATAGACACTGGAGGGGGCTAGGGTTACACAGAGTCGGTTACAGAGAAGGAAATCTACATATCCGAATTGCCAAGTTTGCCTTCCACGCAAAGGAGAGTTCCACCCGGACATGGGACGAAGTCTTCAATCTTGTATCTTAATAGTCCAACAGTCCGGCCAAAGTATATAGTCCGGCTGTCCGAGGACCCCCTAATCCAGGACTCCCTCAGTAGCCCCTGAACCAGGCTTCAGAGGACGATGAGTCCGGCGCGCAGATTGTCTTCGGCATTGCAAGGCGGGTTCCTTCTCCGAATACTCCATAGAAGATCTTGAATATGAGGATCGTGTCCGGCTCTGCAAAATAATTTCCACTTACCACCGTAGAGAGCACAATATTCCACAAATCTAATCTGCTGACAACTTTTCATAGCGTGACATCACGACGCGGCCCGGTTATTACGAACCGTTTTTCCCAGCCTGCCACTACACGTATCGCGAGGCGGTTTTATTGGCTCGTCTTGTCGAAGCAGAGATCGTGTTCCCCTTATCATGGGATTCTCATCAATACGGGTGTTGGTAACCCAACCGCGCCTGTTAGTATGACTCCTCGATTTTAGGCAAGTTCCAAACGGTCACGCGGAGGACGCTTGATATTCACCCCCTTTATAAAGTGACCAAGGCCTGTCCTTTTCTTCCCACGCTCGATCCTTCCCCCACCTCGAGTTCCAACACTCAAAGCTCAGGTTTAAGCGATTCGGACCTTCAATCATGTCCGGATCCAACCTTCAAGGTCGGTGGATCTCTATTACAGAGGAGGACATCAAGAATCTCAGGGAGGCTAGGTATCTGACCGCCGAAATCCCGCACAGGCTGCCTGCTCAAGGGCGGGTCATCCCCACTCCCGAACCTAATGAGAGCGTCGTATTTGTTTCCCATTTCCTCCAAAGCTTAGGCTTTAGTCTTGATCCCTTTTTCAGAGGGCTCATGTTCTATTACGGGCTAGATTTTCATGATCTAGCTCCGGATTCCATCCTTCACATCTTGTTGTTTGTCGTCGTGTGTGAAGCCTTCCTCCACATCACCCCACGCTTCGGCCTATGGGTCAAGACCTTCAATACAAAGCCGAAGATGATCCATGGGCGACACACGGAGTGCGGAGGCGCTATAATAAGCAAAGGCGCCAATGTCCTATGGCCAAAGGGTTCCTTCCCGGAGGTGTCCGACGTATGGCAACGGGAGTGGTTCTATAACACAGCTCCCAGAGGCACAAAGCAGGCGGCCGCCCCTACCTTCCGCTCGGGCCCTCTGCCTCAACTGGCCTCATGGGTCAACAAGGGACTGTACTGGGGGCCAGCTAATGGTGTACCGACATTGCAAAGCCGCATTCGGGGTCTTCTCAAGACGGATGTCAGTCTTGTCAAGGAAATGCAAGTAATGCTAGTTCGTCGGGTCCTGCCGTGCCAACGTTGATCTCTTCGTATGTGGGAGTTCAACCCGGAAGGACCACAAATTATTCAACAATTATTTGGCATGACGCTCGAAGGGATGTACAGATTGTTCTTCGGATCACGAATAAAGTGTCCGGACACCACCGAGGATGCGGGTCTCAACTTCAACCGTCCAGATACCCAAGTAAGTAATTCCGCGACCGAACATGTTGTCTTTATATTTGACACAACATCAAACTGAAAAATTGCTCTCGGCCAGGAGTGGATACGAAAGGCGGAGAGGATCAGGTGTTTGGCCCCTCTTCCCGAAGGCTCGCCGGATCCTGTACTAACTAGGATGCTTGAGCGTGCACCCTATCAAGTGCCATCAGGAGAAGATGAAGGGAGGAATAGAGAAGCCAAGATCGGCCTTCATACATTACACATCCAAACTAGGGGACTTAATGTCTCCACGAAGGAGGATAGTCCGGGAGGTGAATCTAAAATCCCCTCCCCCCACGGGAAGAAAAGGGCTGCCTCCGAAGACTTGGAAGCGGAGGTTTCCGAACGAGGGAAGAAACCCTTGCTAGGGGGCCCTGCCCCAGGGGGCGTCCTTACCGCACAGCGCCTGCAAGCGAGCCAGCCCTCCACCGAGCTGTAAGTGAATCAAAAGTACTTTGGTAAATATATCCTGCTTTATCTCTGAGAATACTAACCGAGACCTATCTCTTGCAGTCCAGCTCGTAGCCGTTCTCAACAGAGTTCGTCTTCGGGGGATCTTCTTCTGGAGATGATGGAGAGCGAAATGCCTCCTCCTGCCTCCCCGCCCCATGGGGCGGACGACCCCGAGGTGTCGTCACGGAGGATTTCTCCTGATCCGTCAAGGGCAGAAGTTAACGCTTCGGCCGCCCAAAGCCCGGAGTATTCGGCTCCCAAGGAAAGCAACAGGAAGAGTCCGGGATTGTCCGGCACATAGCCGGACACACTGACGGGTCTTCTGGAGCAAGCGGCTATCTCAGAGGCGCATCATACTATAATGGGTACGGTGTTTGAGAGGATTTCATCCTCCAAAAGCGGGTTGAATGAAGCTTTTACGAGCCTGCTCAAAGGCTTTGAGGTACGCAAAGTAATATGTATATTTTCGGCTGTACCGCACATGCTAGGTGTGCTCCGTATAGATAGTAGCCCCTGAGACTCTGGTTGCCGTCCCGAGGTGGCAAACAGAGGATCATACTCCCAGGTAATGATCGTGCTGCGTTATGTGCAAGCGGCTGAGGGTCCGGCGACTGACCGGACTGCTGATTTTGCCGAACTGAGGCGGCAGCTTAACGTGGCGGATGCCGACATTGCTCTTGTGAACAAGCAAATATTAAGAGGATCATGATGCTAGTAACTATAATATGATGTGGTTGCAGATGGAGCTGCTGCCGTGGAGACCCTTCGGGCGGAACTTGACCTAGCCAATGAACAAGCCATGATAAGTGATTCGGCCGCCCTAAAGGGAGCCGAAGAGTTAAAAGCCGAGCGGGCTGCTCATAGCCAAAGCGAATATAAAATAGCCAAGATGGCTGTTGAGCCGAAAGATGCCGCCGGCTGATATGAGCTCCTTGAAAAGGAAAGTCAAGCAAAAGCGGCTGATCTGAAGAAGGTCTTGGAAGCAGCCAAGGAAACCCACTCTGAAATTAGAGGGATAAGGGAGGAGCTTCATGAAGCCGGAGATATCACGGCTGGGATGCCCTTTTTGTTGCGGATGAATTCCGGAGATCCGAAGTATGCTCCTATGGATCAGTTATGGAGTGTTGCAGACGCGTATGCATACCTGGCAATAGTACTACTGATGCGACTGAGTTTTTCAAAGATCAGAAAGATCATGAGGTGGAAAGGTTGTTCTGGTCGCAGTTCAGTACCCCGACGCGTTCGCTGCCGTTGAATGAAAAGATGGCCGCATGGGCCGAGCTCCATAGGTTGTCCGGGCTTGCTATGAGGTCTGTGGTGGATCATCTTTGGCCGAAGGGACCAAGGCCAGACAGTTATTTTGGTTTAGTCCAACAATTCCTTGGTGTTCTGTCGTATATCGACGCTGTGAAGAGGTCGGCGTGCATAGAGGGTGTGCGAATGGCTCTTGCCCGTGTTAAAACATATTAGGCAGGGATGGAGGCCACCGGTATTGCAACCCGGGGTCCGGCGGGAGGCCAGGACCCGGCCGAGCACTATTTTGAAGAAGTCCTAGAAGGCGCCCGTTTAATAGAGGCTCAGTGCTCGAAGAGTACCATGTTCGAGTGACATGTATCTCAATTGTAAAAACAATGCTATTTTGATTATAAAGGCTATGTTTATACTTTTGCCCAAAAGTATTATAATTCCTCATGTGTGGCCGTTTATGTATGTATATAACCTGAAAGTTTGCAGTCGTCGGCTTCAGCCCCCACGCATATAATGCGGGGGTGTTCGAAAAAGGCCCGTAATCACACTTGATCCAACGTCTTGGTCCATTAAGGAGGTGATAGCGCGGCGAACTAGGCAATCGGACTATATAGCTTTAACACTTTCACTTAGCCATAGGAGTTTGACGGTGGGGCTACTATATAGCCCCTGGTACTTCCGCGTTCATCCGAATACTGTGCGTGTATGTACATGACCGGGAAACCGGTCCTTCGTTAATGCGGAGGAATCGCGAAGATTCCGCTGAGTCATCGAGTGGTTGACCAGTCTCGCGCTATATCATGACAGTCAGTTTTCGGCTTTCTCTACTGAGGTGCTCATCCGGATGAACCAGGGCACAATCGCAGTAGTTCTCCCGGTGCCACCTTAGCCGATAGAGCGGAACATAAGGTAGCAAAACACTGGAGCCGGGCGAACCCAACTATTGACACAAGACATGATTCGGAGCTGATGCATATAAGGCCAAACTCGCGACGTCGAACACTCCCTAAGGTATTCGGACTTTACAACATATTCTGGGCTGACTAACGCCCTCGATAATGAGCCCTGAATTTCCGGATATATGCATAGGTCTGGCGTGCCAATAACGCCAGCATCCCTCTCGGTTGCGTTGAGCGCCCGGAGGGTGTGAAGCAACAAGAGACATTAAAGAGGTTTACGCAGGATCTTAGTATAAAAAGAAACCTTTGAGCAGGGCCCTGCTGCACGTCTCCGTTGTGCCGTATCCTAGAAGGGTGTAGCACGATGATCATCTGTAAAAAAGGTAAAATCCAAGTTTAAGGCTTCATGCAAAACGTTGGTTATTCTGAACGAACCATGAAAATGCAACCTGTTATTGTATTAATAGGGTCAAGCCGAACTGTGGGCTTTTCTACATGCGGGCAGCCCCTAGCACCACCTATGGGGGTATATCCATAGACCCAAGCTCAGGTTTATCTGGGCTGTTACAACCGGCGGTGCGCAGGACTCATCTAACCATGTCCGTGGTCTTGACGACCGATCATTTATTCTGGTTGGAGAGGCCGCTCAGTATTCGGCTGCTAGAGCCGCCACATATTCTTCCGCACGTAAGGAACGCTCTGTGTTTCAGCTAACTGTGATGACGCCACGTGGACCGGGCATCTTGAGTTTAAGGTAGGCGTAGTGCAGTACTGCGTTCAAACGAGCGAACGCCGCTCTTCCGAGTAGTGCGTGATAGCCGCTTTGGAATGGAGCGATGTCGAAGATTAATTCTTCGCTTCTGAAGTTGTCGGGAGAACCGAATATAACCTCTAGTAATAGAGAGCCCGTACAGCGGGCCTCGACGCCAGGTACTACTCCTTTAAAGGCAGTATTACTTTGGCTGATTCTTGATGGGTCTATCCCCATTTTGCGGACAGTGTCCTGATATATCAGATTAAGACTACTGATGCCGTCCATAAGGACTCTGGTGAGAAGGTATCCGTCAATTATTGGGTCGAGCGCCAAGCCGGCCGATCCTCCGTGCCGGATACTAGTCGGATGATCCCTGCAATCAAAAGTGATCGGGCAGGCCGACCAAGGGTTGTATTTGGGGGCGATGGGCTCTACAGCGTATATGTCTCGGTGTGCGCGTTTGCACCTTCTCTTTGGTATGTGAGTTTCGTAAATCATATTCACTATTTTGACTTCTGGTGGGAATTTTTTCTGTCCCACAGTGTTCAGCTGGCGAGGCTCATCTTCGTCTTCACTTTGTGTGTCACTTCCTTTATGTTCGGCATTTAGCTTGCCGGCCTGCTCGAAAACCCAGTATTCTTTGTGGGTGTGATTTGCAGGTTTTTCGGGGGTGCCATGAATCTAACATAATCTGTCTAGAATCTTATTTAGGCTGGACGGTCGATCTCTGCTACCTTTAAATGGCTTTTTCCGTTGACCGGTTCGAGAGCCCCTGAATCCGGCATTGACCGCCGTGTTATCTGGACTGTCTTCATTGTTTCGACGCTTGTTTTTATTGCGTCGTGGCTTCCCGTCGCCATCCCTGATTTCGGATGTGCCTGTGTTGCTGGTGACGCTACGGGCCAACCAGCTGTCCTATCTCGCGCAGAAGCAGGTCATAAGGCTTGTTAGGGCTGCCATTATCCTCCGCTTTTCTTGGTCGTGGTGTCTGGCAAGCCATTTGTCTTGGATACTGTGCTTGAAAGCCACTAAGGCTTCGACATCCGGGCAATCGACGATTTGATTCTTCTTAGTGAGAAATCTGTTCCAAAGCTTACGGGCTGACTCTCCGGGTTGTTGGATTATGTGACTTAAATCATCTGCATCCGGAGTTCGGACATAGGTCCCTTAAAAATTGGCCGTGAAAGCATCCTCAAGTTCCTCCCAACTTCCAATTGAGTTTTTGGGGAGGCTTTTCAACCAATGCCGAGCTGGTCCTTTCAACTTGAGGGGCAGGTATTTAATGGCGTGGAGATCATCTCCGCGAGCCATGTGGATATGAAGGATAAAGTCCTCAATACAGACCCCAGGGTCCGTCGTTCCGTCGTATGCCTCTATATTCACGGGTTTAAATCCCTCTGGAAATTCATGATCCAACACTTCATCGGTGAAGCACAGGGGGTGCACGACACCCCTGTATTTGGATGTGTCGTGGCATGCTGTTGACGGTTGTTGTGTTTAGTGTTGATTCCTAGCTGGTATTCGATCAATATGATTGTTTTGGTGGCTATGATCCTGTGCTGGGGCACGCTTTCTAGATCCATAGATGGACCTGGTCACATCGGCTTTTTTGTCCAGGAGCTCATGCAAATCATGTGCTGACTTGTGCGCCGCATCATTAGTCGTCCTGTCGCGGCCACGGGGTGGTCGGTCCGGCTGATTGGCCGTATTATTTTTTGGCGGAATGGGTTCTATGGCCTCATCGTCAAATTCGGGCAGCAGCTTGCGCTTTGAGTAGCTCTTTGTGTGGCGATCGTCGCCGTATTTTTCTTCAGTGTCTAGCACTTTGTTCCATCCACGGTTGAGCATATCTTGCGCAGCCTTAATCCTTTGCTTCTGCTTCTTCAAGCTCCTCGCGGTGGCAATAAGCCTTCTATGGAGGTTTTCTTGTTCCAAGTGTATTTCCGGGATGATGAGTGCATCGTCGTCCGAACTGTCCTCCTCTCCGGAGGCAGGTTGATGAGTTTTACCCTCGGGATCGCTCTCATCGGACATCGGCTTCAGACTATGTTCAACGTCCCCTGGCTCATCCTGCTCCATCTCTGGGTCCATGGGGTCGTCGTTTCCTTTGGAGTCGACCGGGGTGTTATTTTTTCTTGCGCTGTTATCGCTGTTTTTACTGTGGCGGGATTTAGAGCGGCGCATGCGCCGTCGCTTTGGTTTCTGACCGAGGGGATAATCCTCCGTTGCATCCCTTTCGTCGCCATTGTTTTCCTTGGGTGTATCCACCATGTATATATCATATTATGAGGTGGCTGTCCAGCGCCCCATGGGCGGTGGTTCCCGTTCATCTCCAGCATCGTCGTCCATACCGTTGATGTCTTCGGAGTCGAAGTCAGGCATGTCGGTTAAGTCATCGACAGTGGCTATTAAGTGGGTGGTGGGTGGGGAACGAATTTCTTCGTCGTCCACTTCCCACTCAAGCCGGACATAGTTCGGCCAAGGGTCTCCTCATAGAGAGAGAGACCTCAATGAATTTAGCACGTTGCCCGGGGGTGAATGCTGAAAGATATCCGTGGAGCTAAACTCCATGATCGGTGCCCAATCAGATTCGATAGGCACGGACGTGCGCGGTTCGGAACCTATGACCAGAAACGAGTCCGAGGTTCTGATGACGCAGATCTCTTTGGAGATGAAGTCTTTGTTCGGCTCCAGCGCCGATGAATGTGCGGCCTTCGTGGCGGGGTCCATCCACCCATCCTCGGATGGCGTCATCTGCTCCAGATTAAGGGCCATGGCAGCCGCAGGTGCGATATCGCGAACACCGTCCGATGGTAGATCTAAGTCATGCCCGTTGTGACTGTTCGGCGCTCCTGGCTTGGGCTCGAATCCGTTGAAGATCAACTCTCCGTGGATGTCGGCGGTGTAGTCCAAGTTTCCAAACCCAACCTGATGGACAGGGGCGTAACTGTCGATCTGCTCCAGACGGCCAAGCGAGTTGGCCCGCAGTACGAAGCCACCGAATACGAAGATCTGTCCGGGGAGGAAAGCCTCACACTGTACCGCATCGTTGCTGATGATTGAAGGAGCCATCCAGCCTTATTGTGACGACACAGTGGAACTCTCAATGAAAAAACCAATGTCGGTGTCAAAACCGGCGGATATCGGGTAGGGTGTCCCGAACTGTGCGTCTAAGGCTAATGGTAACTGGAGGCGGGGGACACGATGTTTACCCAGGTTCGGGCCCTCTAGATGGAGGTAATACCCTACTTCCTGCTTGATTGATCTTGATGATCTCTACTCCTAATGGAGCAGTTGGTTAATAGTCCGTCGGTTATTTTTCGCTGGTTTTATTTCGTCTCTCCTCCCACCTCCGTCTGATTTTTTTTCGTCCCTCGTCCCACCTCCCCATCGATGCTGGTTTCTTATTCACCGGTTTATTTACCCCTCAGCTCTTTCTTTGCAAATCAGCACTTTCCAAACGTACACGCAATCACGGATCTAACTTTACTAACTTATCCAAATCAACCGATACCTCCTATTATTGCAAATTTCTTTAGGAAACAAATAATAGATTTTAAGGAAACAAATAAAAGATTTTAAAGACGAATGGTGCTTCACCGCTGTGATAGCCCTGATGAGCAAACTCCCACTGGACATTGGTGAAGCGTATTCTCCGTAATATACGCGGCACCATGTCTTTGGGACTCACTCTGACGTCCTATGCTTCCACCGACCTCGTGGCCTACTCGGATGCTCCACGTCAGGCTACTGCGTCTACGTTGGGCCCTCGTTGATCCCTTGGTCATCGAAGTGGCAACCCACGGTCTCCCGCTCCAACACCGAGGAAGAGGATCACGCCGTGGCTAATGCCGTGGCCGAGTGCTCTTGGCTCTATCAACTCTGCGATAATGTCAGCACAGTCTACCTGTCCACCAACCCGGTGCACTATCGACGTACAAAGCATATTGGGCTCGATATTCACTTCGTGCGCGAACAGGTTGCCCTTGCCCGTGTTTGGGTTCTTCACGTGCCGACGTCGCAACAGTTTGCATTAACGACGAGAGATACCCATGTAGTACTCCCTCTGTTCTTTTACGAGAGAAGAACTCGTTACATATTCCCATTAACTATTGCATACACCGTTAATCGGGAGAGAAAATCACATTCACACGAGAGAGAGAGAGAAAGCATTATTGCGCCATGCGTCTCCATGTCTCACGTTTTGTTGAACGGGTTGGACAAAGCATTATTGCCCTATCTACGTGTGCAAACAGCCAAGTAGCCTAGTCACGCTGTCCAGAGGATGATAAGAATTGATATATAATGCAAACATGACATGCACATGGTAGAAACAAGCCAAGAACCATATCATGATGGCCACCCCAACCTAGTTGTGGTCCACTATCCCACTGAGTGTGGTAGCATGTGAATATACTACATATCTGTTCTCAAACAAATAATCAAAATTTTACTGCATACCCACACTTAATTAAATCTAGGTCCATTGACATTTTTAGTAAACAATGTTCAGAATAAAGAAATAACTACGCGTGGCATGACTCAGAATAGTCACATGAAGAATTTTTTTCGCAAGTTTTATCTTAGATACATCCGTCATACACTCCCCGGGTCGCACGCTCGGGCGACTACGGAGGCGACGGGAACCCTAGCCAAGTAGCCCCCATCCTGGTCTCTCCCTGCCGCCGTCATCGCCGGCTCCGCGCCGGTGGCGCGGCACCCTGCCGTCAAAGGCGGAGGGCGCGGTGGGTGTGCGTATAGGTGTGTGGTGGTGGTGCACCAGCAGGTCTGCGCACGGGCGGCAGCGGCAGACGGTTGGCCGGCAGCAGCGGCGATCCGAGGAGCCGTGGCTTCGGTGCAGCTTGGTGCTCCGATGGGTGCTGTTGCAGAAGCTTTGGCCTGCAGCGTTCATCATCTATGAGGAATTTCTGTTGGTGCAGCGGGCTCGAGCACTCGACGGCGATCATCGAAGACAAGACCAGAGAGGAGGAGGAAGAACACAAAGAGTTTGCCAGTGCACGAACGCCCCCCCCCTCCCCGCACGACGGGATTTTCTGTTTTTTCACCTCGAGCTCGAACTCGATCTCATCAGCGATTACATAAGGGTGTAGTGGGTTTTGTGCCCGCGAGCTCTGACACGTTGGGCCATGCTCGAACGTGCCCACTTGCCACTCGCCACGCCCCGCAGCGCATTGGCTCGCGCGCTTCGATCGCGCCCGAACGCGATCGCCGCGGCCACGCTGCGCACCCGACGCGGTCCACTCCCCCAAAACCTCGCTAAGAGCCACGCAGCCACGCGCACACACGCGCTAACCCGCACACACACACGCACACCTACACCTGGACGCGCACGCACGCACCCAAGCTCACTCCGGCTCGAGCCCGACCGCCCACAGCAGCGTCGCCGCTGGCTTCGCCGTGCCCGAAGCCTGGCCGAGGCTTATTTGCCCTACAGTTCTCCCCCTAAGCCGAGGCTCAGAGGAGACCATTTTCCTCAACGTCGACGTCCGCCACCAGTGCCCGCTCCTCCGCCGGCACCTTCCGCAGCTCCGGGCAATCGCGCTTGAAATGGTCGCGCTCGCCGCACTTGTAGCAGCGGCCACGCCTGTTTCCGCCATCCCGCGTCGGCACGTTGAGCGCGTCGTCGTCCTCCCGAGCTCCCCCTTGACGCCGCTCCCGTGCGCGCCACTGCGCCGCCGTGTACAGAAGTTTCCCGTCCGCCCGCTCGCCGCTGCTCTGCCTGCGACGCCGCACCCGCTCATCGAATGCACGTAGCCGCCCGAGCGCCTCGTCGTACGTCAACTCCTCCAGAGCACAGAACTGTTCGATGCTGGCAACGGCGGGGAAGAGATGGTCCGGCACGGTGTCCAGGAGCTTCTTCACCAGCTCCGTCTCGCCGAGCGTCTCTCCCAGGCCCGTGAACTGCGCCGCCATACCCGCAAGCCGTCCGGCGTACGCGTCCAGGGACTTGCCGTCCTCCATCTTGAGCCGATCCAACTCGCTGCGCAGCGTCGCCCTCCTCGCCGCGCGCACCCGCTCGGCGCCGACGAAGCGCACCTTCAGAGAGTCCCATACCTCTCTGGCGGTGGCTTTCGTCGCCACCGAGAGCAGCACATCCTCCGGCAGCCCCGACAGGAGCATCGCCCTCGCCGTCTTGCACTTTTTGGCGTTCACCGCCGCGTCGCCCGCCGGCGCCACCGCCTCCCATAGTGTGTGGGCATCAAGGATCGCCTGTGCCTTGATCGCCCACACAGTGTATCCGTCCGGCGCGAGCACTGCCATCCCCATGGACACCGCTCCGCCCGCGCTCCCTCCTCCGTGTGGAACCAGAGCCATCGCCGGCGATCTCCGTCAGCTCGCTCCCTCACCTCAGTCTGATACCAAATGTTGGCGCAGCGGGCTTGAGCACTCGACGGCAATCACCGGAGACAAGACCAGAGAGGAGGAGGAAGAACACAGAGAGTTTGCGGCGCGAAACCCCCCGCGCACGAATGGGATTTTTGGTTTTTTCACCTCGAGCTCGAACTCGATCTCCTCAGCGATTACACAGGGGTGGAGTGGGTTTTATGCCCGCGAGCTCCGACACGCCGGGCCACGCTCGATCGTGCCCACTTGCCACTCGCCACGCCCCGCAGCGCACTGGCTCACGTGCTCCGATCGCGCCCAAATGCGATCGCCGCGGCCACGCTGCGCACCCGACGCGGTCCACTCCCCCAAAACCTCGCTAAGAGCCACGCAGCCACGCGCACAGACGTGCTGATCTGCACACACGCACGCACACCTACACCTGGACGCGCACGCATGCACCCAAGCTCGCTCCGGCTCAAGCCCGACACGTCCACCGCGCGCACGCACGCGCTCGCCGTGCCCGAAGCCTGACCGAGGCTTATTTGCCCTACAGTTTCCTCCAGATCTGGAGGACGGCTTTAAGAAGATGACCGGTGGCTGCTCAACGCCAATGGCCAATTGGTTTGGGTTGTGGCAGATCGTCGTGCGCTTCTCCAAGTGTGCAGGACGCTGCTCAATTGGAGGCCAGGTGCAGGCAGACGGTGGGCATGCTCGGGGCACGCACAATGCTCTGGTCGGAAGGCACGACGCCAATTTGGCAGCTGTTTGCTCCTGATCTAGCAGCGTGCTGCCTCGCCCGCGCGATGGGGATCTGCCTTCCGTGCTCGATTCTAGCCATGTCAGCCTCAGGTCGACAGGCTTGGGAAGAACTCTCTTCCACTGGGTGATAGTCGCCCGTGGTGTGCTCCGCCGTTTGTGGTTGTTGTTGTGATGAACAGTCTGGCCTGAGGCGGCGCCCCCCCCCCGTGGACTGCGGTGGCTACTGTAAGGTCTCCGTGAGGGTCCGACCTGCGAGATCAGGTGGTTGACTTTGACGGTGAGATGCAAACTACAGATGACGGTTTGACGCAGAGGGATCGTTGTGCAGTAGCGGCGGTGGCACATCGCATGTAGCTGTTGGGATCATGAAAAATGGTGGTGACAACACATGCATGACGTCGATGGTGGTACTACTCAAGCATCTTCTCTCGAGCTCCGAGGTGAAAACCCAGGTCTGACTGGTTATACCTAGCAATGGCGATATTTTTTATGTCGTGACCTTGTTCAAGGCATTTCTCAGATATGTTCGCACTAGTTCTTCGGGATGAAAATCTAGATCCTGACCTTGAGTGGTTGGATCCGGTAACGGCGGTGCTTGAGCGTTGCTCCCTTCAAGAAGGCGTTGCAGTTGAAGAACCCTGACGTTCGTGTGGTGTCGTGAAATTGTTGGTGCGGATATGATCATTGTTTTAATTTGCCAATTGCAGATCTGATCGTTTTATTTTGCTCACCTACACATAGCTTTGGTCCTATATGGCTTTGTAATTTAATGGCGTTTTTTGTGTGTGCGTGTGTTGATGTTCGCTGTGTGCATCTTAGTTATGCAGAGGCCGGGTGTGTACTCCTAATGTTTGTATCCTCTCGATGCTTCATTTTGAGTTAATAAAATCCACCCTTTGTCGAAAAAAACATCCGTCATACACTCAGTCTTATTCCCTCATTGGCTGCATATATACGATGTCATTTTCTATATCGCATCGTTACATTTAAAATATCACCATCCGGAACAGTCGATTTGTTTGTTGTTTTATTTTTAAATCACAAAATGATTAATTTGACAAATCTTTACGTACCTGAAACTTCAACATTTTTCTCCAAACAAGTTGAGTCGTTTTTCTAAAATATTTCACTGAAGTACTTTTTCCATTGGTACACTTTTTGTGTTTCATGAATTTTTATCTATGGTGGTTTACAACTATATGTATTACTCCCTCTGTCCCAAAATAAGTGACACAAATTAATACTAAGTTAGTAGAAATTTTGTACTAAAGCTGCAACAGTTATATTGAGACAGAGGGAGTATATGTGTATTTATCAATATAGCTATTTTTAAATAGAGGAATTCAACTTGTCAAGAGGCGGTTTCTTTTTTGAGGGAAATCCTCAATGCACTTTATTCATCTCTTGGCAAGGTTACATCAGATAGCACATGCGATAACAAAAAGTTTGGTGCTTCATCCACCCACTCAAAACTACTACCTTGCTCATAGCTATATCTAGCTAAAAAATGTGCCAGATTGTTGGCTTTCGGCGGGCAATGCTGCAAAGAAATCAAAGGAATTCCATGTGCTAAATCCAAGCAATCGATCAGAATAGGCGTGTAGGAGCTCCAGATGTCTGACTCACCCTTGAGCGACTCAACGAGCTCGAGGCAATCTGATTCCACAGCAACTCTAGAGCAGCCTCGATCAAATAGCATCTTGAGACCTCGTTTGACAGGTAGAGCCTCCGTTGTTTGTGCATTCATCACATTCTGGAACGGTTCAGCTACACCAGATAATGCCTCACCCTTGTAGTTTCTAAGAACAGCCGCGATTGCTCCACTCGCATCCTCAAAAAATGAAGCATCAGTATTGAGTTTGTAGTGTCCCGTCGAAGGCTTCTCCCACCTTGCCGTGGGTAACACTACTTTGGCCAGTTTCTCATGATTGATAGTAATCGCCTGGATAGCAAAAGCAGTGTGTACCGCGCTCTTTATATGAGTCCCCTTCACTTCTTCCCGTCGTTCGTACCAGATATACCAAGCTGCCATGGCGATCGTCTCCTGCAGTCCTAGCTGACAGAGGACTGGGGTCTTCTTTAACGGGTTCCTGAGCAGTTCTTCTAAAACCAACGAGCCCGATCGATCCACACAAAGCGCCAAGTTAATATCCTCTAATAGACCATGTTTTCCCCAGACCTCTTTTGCATGTGTAAAAGTGAAGATCAGGTGGAGATTGTCCGCTGGCACCAACTTACAAACAGACATTGAGGGTTAACCTTTATGTCTCTGTTGCTTAGGATACACATGCCCGGGCAGTACCATGGAGGGTGCGCCAGACAATTTTTTTAACCTTTCTTGGTACTTGCAGCTTCCATAAGATGTCCCACACAGGGTTCGTTCCTGTCGTACTAGCAGCTTCACCTCTCACTCCAGCGCCATACTGGTGCTCCCACTCAATGTAATATGCAGATCTGACTGAAAAAGTATGTGATTTGGTTCCATTCCAGGCCACAAAGTCTTCCAACAATGGAGAAAGTGGAATTCTGAGAATTCTTTCAACATCGACAGGAAGAAAAATATGCCTTAGATGGTCCTCATCCCGTCCTTCTGTGATAGGGTCAATTAATTCATTCACGTGTCTCAGCAAGTTGTTTCCCTTTTGTGTGAGCACCATCCGACTTGGGCTATCCGGGATCCAATGATCCTCCCAAATGTTGATGCTTTCTCCGGTTCCCACTTTCAAGATATGGCCCCTTCGGAATGTTTGTAGTCCCGCCACCAGGCTCTGCCAAGTAAAAGAAGCACCTTTTTTGGCCCTGCCTTGAATAAATTCCCATCTGGATAGTACTTTGCCCTCAATACTTGCGCATACAAAGTATTAGGGTGAGGACGGGGTGGTTTCACCGTTTTCCCATGCCAACCACGTCTATAGCTGCAATATATCCGTCCTCTGAGTAGGAGGTAAGTGGTCAAGGGTTGTCTGGCCAGACAAATCTGACCATGCGCTAGTTTTGTGCCCATTCAGATTTTGCAGATGCTCATCCATGGTCTGCTAGTAGGTGGCTCCGGATTTTTGGAGTCCAAATTGCCCACATGGGCCGCAGCTCGACTGCGAACATGTCGCGAGGGTTGGTGAGTCCATAGACACGACCTAGCAAATCGGTGTGAGGCACATACGGAAGTCACCATGGTTGTTGATGATGAAGGCAATGACACCTTCGTGGAGCGGGCACACAAGGTGTGTCGTTTTTTTCATGTTAACCCGACCTTCTCCATAAATGGTGATGGTGAAGGGGACGGTGATTAGGCTCTGCACGGATGTAAGGTGCATTTCTTCTAATTCCTGGTAATTCCGGCATTAGCCCTTCAAAAAAAGGAAAGTATCCATTAATCTCGGTTCTCATATGAACCGGGACCAATGGGAGCATTAGTACCGGTTCGTGAGGCCAGGGGGGCGGCCGGGCCTCGGGGGCAATGCTCCTGGTTCGTCTGAACCCTTTGGTTCCGGTTCAAGACACGAACTGGGACCAATGGTCCTCGCTCCTGGCCCACAACCTTTAGTCTCGTTTCTGTCTGGAACCGGGACCAAATAGAGGCCTATATACACTAGTAGAAAAAGGGTCAAATGTGCGACACATTAGTCCCGGTTTGAAACAGAACCGGCACTAATGTGTCCATTAGTGCCGGTTCCAACGGCTAGGCGGGAGGAGCTCTTTAGTACCGGTTCGTGGCGAACCTTTAGCACCGGTTCGTTCCACGAACCGGTACTAAAAAAGTGGTGGCACGATGTTGTCGAGTGGGGCCCTTCCAGCACCTTTAGTACCGGTTAGTGGCACGAGCGGTACTAAAATCGCCCTATATAAACCCTTCGTCCCACCTGCACTCTGTTCTTCCCCTTTCCCTCTCCCTCTCCTCTGTTCTTCCCTTCTTCCTCTCGAGTTCATCACAAATTTTGCCCAAAATTTGTCAAGATTCACAGCCCCATCCATTCAAATGATCACAAAGGTTAGCAACTTTGTCCTTTCATCTCTCATTGCTAGGTTAGCTCTTGCATTGGTTTATATAGTGATTAATTGTGGTTTTTAGTAATTTGGGAGGAATTATATGTGGTAGTATTTGATTTATATGCAATTTGAGGTCAAAATAACACTTAGTTTGCATATGTAAGTGTTGTTTACTTAGTGCCTTCTAAATCTCCGTCGTAACCACCGTCGATCGCCCGCACCACCTTGTGGTGAGCCTCCTGTTCATGAATTTTTATATAAAAAATTGATGTTTGTGTGATTTGGATATATAGTTACTCGTGTAATTATCTTACCCGTACGTTGTTTGTTATACATAGTGTCATGGTTTTGATATCCGTCCCAGTCGGCCCTCGTCCTTGTTATGATTCGGATGTGGTATATTCTCTTTTAAAACTATTTGTTGCATTTCGTGTTTATGACAAATTATGCCCATCAAGTTGACATAGATATTTTTATCTAGGAGGTATGTGAACCGGAAATTCCAACCGACCCTATTGTCGAGAGGTTAAATTTAGTTGAAAGAGAAAACGAATATTTGAAAGAAAAATTGAAAAGAATTGAGGGGGAGAAGATGGAATTGGAGTTGCATGTTGCTGATGTCGTCGATGATCACAAGATCAAGATGGAGAAAATGCGCTTGAAGGTTAGAAAGATTAGAAAATATGCCATTGATAGTGAGGCTTGGTATCATTATGTTGTTGGATCAATTGTTACCTTAGTTGCGATCTTGATCGCATTTGTTGTTGCATTTAAATGCTTTAGCTATAGAGTTATTTGTTTGTTGCATTTAAGTGTTGTATGAACTTTATGTATGAACTTTATGTATTGTATTAATTTGGTGTTTTCGGTGCTGTGTATTGAAGATGAGCCGGCAATGGATGTACGATGGCCGATGCTCTCCCGAGTTCATTAATGGTGTGCAAACTTTTCTACTTGCGGCTGAGGCAAACAAGCGGGCGGATTGTTTTATGCCTTGTCCATGTGCTGGCTGTAAGAATGAATTAAATTACTCTAAGTCAAGAACCATTCACGTCCACCCATTTAAGTCCGGTTTCGTGCGCCCCACTATAATGTTTGGACCAAGCACGGAGAAAGAGGGGTTATGATGGAAGACAATGAAGAAGAAGAGGACGACGACGGCTATCCTGTTCATGGGTTCCCTGAATACAATGATACAACAATGGGGAAAGAAGCTGAGCTGGTAATGCGGGAAGAAGCTGAGCCAGCAATGCAGGAAGAAGCTGAAGAAGAGGCATCAGATGAGCCCGTTGATGATCTAGGACGGGCCATTGCCGATGCAAAGAGAAACTGCGCAAGTGATTTGGAGAAGAAGAAGTTGCAGCGCATGTTAGAGGATCACAAGAAATTGTTGTACCTGAATTGCGTAGGTGACAAGAAAAAGCTGGGCACCACACTGGAATTGTTGCAATGGAAGGCAGAGAATGGTGTATCGACAAGGGATTTGGAAAGTTCTTGGTAATGATAAAGAATATGCTTCCAAAGGACAACGAATTGCACAGGAGTACGTCGAAGCAAAGAAGGCTGTCTGCCCTCTAGGGTTAGAGGTGCAGAAGATACATGCATGCCTTAATGATTGCATCCTGTACCGTGGTGAGTACGAGGATATGAACGCTTGCCCGGTATGCAGTGCATTGTGCTATAAGATCAGCCGTGATGACCCTGGTGATGTCGAGGGCGAGCGCTCCAGGAAGAAGATTCCTGCCAAGGTGATGTGGTATGCTCCTATAATACCACGGTTGAAACGTTTTTTCCAAAATAAAGAGCATGCCAAGGCGATGCGATGGCACAGAGAAGACCGTAAGAAAGACAGAAAGTTGAGGGTACTCGCTGACGGGTCGCATAGGAGAAAAATCGAAATAAAGTACGGGAAGGAGTTTGCAGTTGACGCAAGGAACGTATGGTTTGGTCTAAGCGCAGATGGCATTAATCCTTTTGGGGAGCAGAGCAGCAACCATAGCACCTGTCCTGTGACTCTATGTTTGTATAACCTTCCTCCTTGGTTGTGCATGAAGCAGAAATTCATTATGATGCTAGTGCTCATCCAAGGCCCTAAGCAACCCGGCAACAACATTGATGTGTACCTAAGGCCATTATTGAAGAACTCTTACAAGTGTGGAATGGAACAGGTGTACGTGCATGGGATGAGCACATGGGGGAAGAATTTGACCTAAAGGCGTTGCTGTTCGTGACCATCAATGATTGGCCTGCTCTCTGTAACCTTTCAGGACAGACAAACAAGGGATATCGCGCATGCACGCACTGTTTGGATGATACCGAAAATATATATTTGGCTAATTGTAAGAAGAATGTGTACCTGGGACATCGTCGATTTCTTCCGAGCAGGCATCCCGTAAGAAAGAAAGGCAAGCATTTCAAAGGTGAGGCGGATCACCGGACGAAGCCTCGCCACCGTACTGGTGCTGATGTACATGATATGGTCAAGGAAGGTGGTCTTTGGAAAGGGTCCTGGTGGACAACCTGTTCCGAATGACGCTGACGGACGCGCACCCATGTGGAAGAAGAAATCTATATTTTGGGACCTGCCCTATTCGAATACCTAGAGGTCCTCTCCATGTCGACGTGATGCACGTGATTTAAGAATCTTTGTGCGACCCTGCTTGGCTTCTTGGGCGTGTACGGGAAGACAAAAGATACACCCGAGGCACGGGAGGACCAGCAACGTATGCACGGAAAAGACGGCATACATCAGGGTCATGCAAGCTAGCTCTTACCAAAGAAGAGAAGGAAATCTTCTTTGAATGCCTGCTTAGTATTAAGGTACCGTCTGGCTTCCCGTCGAATATAAAGGGAATAATAAACATGGCTGAGAAAAAGTAACAGAACCTAAAGTCTCATGACTGCCACATGATTATGACGCAACTGCTTCCGGTTGCATTGAGGGGGCTTCTACCGAAAAACGTTCGATTAGCCATTGTGAAGCTATGTGCATTCCTCAATGCAATCTCTTAGAAGGTAATCGATCCAGAAATCATACCAAGGTTAGAGAATGATTTGATGCAATGTCTTGTCAGTTTCGAGTTGGTGTTCCTACCATCCTTCTTCAATATCATGACGCACGTCCTAGTTCACCTATGCGAAGAGATTAACATTTTGGGTCCTGTATTTCTACACAATATGTTCCCCTTTGAGAGGTTCATGGGAGTCTTAAAGAAATATGTTCATAACCGTGCTAGGCGAAGGAAGCATCTCCAAGGGCCATAAAAATGAGGAGGTCACTGAGTTTTGTATTGACTTTATTCCTGACCTTAAGCCGATTGGTGTTCTGAATCATGCATAAGGGCAGGCCCCGGATGGAAAAGGCACGCTAGGAGGGGGTCAAATAATATGTATGGACGGACATTCTCTCACCGAAGCACACTACAGTTCTACAGAATTCCGCCTTGGTGGCTCCATATATGGACGGACACAAGAATTTGCTACGCTCAAACACCGGAGCGGTCCGATGACTGGATTACACGTGAACAAACCAGGAGTTTAGCCAAATGGTTGCGTACACGTACCATGCATGACGCCTCTATTGAAGATGACCTGTACTTGTTGTCCCAGTTACCATCTTTGAATATAATGACTTTCAAAGGGTACGAGATAAATGGTAATACATTTACATGATCGCCCAAGATAAGAAGAGCACCAACCAAAACAGTGGTGTCCGCTTTGATGCAGAAACCATGACGGGAAAGGAAACATATTATGGTTATATACAGGACATATGGGAGCTTGACTATAGACGTGGTTTGAAGGTCCCTTTGTTTCGGTGCAAATGGGTCAATATAACACGAGGCGGGGTAACGGAAGACCAGCAGTACGGAATGACAACAGTGGATCTCAACAATCTTGCGTATGCAGATGAACCATTCGTCCTAGCCAATGATGTGGCACAGGTTTTCTATGTGAAGGACATGTCTACCAAGCCGAGAAAAAGAAAAGATAAGGATGTGAATGCATCATACGATGAGCCAAAGCAGCACATAGTTCTTTCTGGGAAGAGAAACATCGTAGGAGTGGATGACAAGACAGACATGTCAGGAGATTATGAAAAGTTTGATGAAATTACTCCATTCACAGTGAATATTGACCCGAGCATCCCGTTAAATGATGAAGATTTTCCATGGTTACGGCGCAAAGTGTCGGGGAAACTGATCTGACCCACGAACACCTATGGGACCGGCGGACCGAGCCCCTTTCGGTTCGGCGGGGGGCGGAGGTCGCACGAAGAGCAGATCGAGGCGAAGCGCACGAGCAGTTTACCCAGCTTCGGAGCTCTCCGGAGAGATAATACTCCTACTGCTGCATGTTTGATTGCATTGAGTTCTTGCTAGGGAGCGCTGAGAGCTACAGTATACTCCAGCTGCTAACGAGACCTAGCATGAGTGTATATTGGCTTCGACCCTTTCGAACCCCTCCCTACGTTGCGCATGGGCCTCCTTTTATACGCTCAAGGGGTCTCCGACAGGTGGCAACGTAGACAAGGGCAAAAATGGAGAAGGAATGCGGTTGGTACAGCTACCTGTACAGTGTACCATACGTAACCCTGACGGCAGGGGACAAGGGCATTAAATGCCCGTCTATGTCGCCTAAACAGTGCAGAAAGGGACCGTCAGGGACGCCACCACTTGCCACGATGGCAATCTTGTCAGCACCGCTTGCCACCGTGCTCCGCTGGCCGCACAGCCTCTTGCCACGCGTGCCTGGAAAGGTCCCAGGGCGACACGTTGGTGGATGTGCTGGAACGCAGGAATAGAGTGGTAATCTGCCGCGGCAAGCGCCTTGCCGCGGTTGATGCCTTGTCACGTCCGGAAGCTCGTCGCTCACCGGGCCTTCCCGGCAAGCTCCTCTTGCCGGGGCCTTGTCTCCTAGGTGCCTTGAGTGGCCTTCCCGGCAAGCTCCTCTTGCCGGGGCCTTGTCTTCTTGGCTTGAATACTTTGTTCTTGAATGGCTCCAAAGGAACCACGGAGGACCTAGGCGGTCACCCGGCAAGCCTTGCCGCGGGGTGCTGCAACTGCCCGTGCACGAGTTCGGGATACTAGGGTACCCCTACTCTAGTACACCGACAGGAGCCCCTGGGCCTGGGCCACACACGGTGCCGAGCGCTGTTGGGCCAGGCCCAAAACAGGGCACGGGCACGCGCGGCATGGGTTACGCCATAACTCACTACTGACCCACCACGTCGCCCACGAGCGGCACGCGTCGAATGCGGCGTCGTGGGAGAGATCGTGGGGGGTTTCTTTATTCGGAAAAGCGGAACGTCCGCCCTCTCCCCCTTTATAAGCAGGGGAAGCAGGGGCAGTTCGCCCACCTCGCCAGTTGCTGTCCAATCTCGAAAACCTCCGCCGCTCTCCCCCTTCTTCCCAAAGCTGAAAAGAGAGCAGCGCTCCGCCCCCCATCGCCACCAGCACCACCAACGCCGTCGATCTCCCCCACCACCTCCGCCATGGCTCCAAAGCCGACAAGGGAAGGCCGTGAAGTCGGCCGAGGCACAGCGCTTCTTGGCGCTGCGAAGGAGCGGCCATCTTCCCCCCTCAGCTCGCCGCGAGGGATCTGAGGAGAAGTACTACCTCTTCAGTCGACGGAGACGCTGAAGCGCATCCAGCGCACAAAGGTACTCCCGGCCGTCGCTTCTGAACTGGCTCCGAACGGGTATTCCTTCTTCACGCTCTTCTTCTACTGCGGGCTCTGCCCGCCCTTCTCTGAATTTTTCTGTGACATCATGAACACCTACGGGTTCTGCCTCCTTGACTTCACCCCCAATGCTGTTCTGACCATGGCAGTTTTCGCACATCTCTGCGAAAACTTTGTCGGAGTCCATCCCAACGTAGCCCTTTTCCGCCACTTCTTCATGCCCCGAGTCGAGAGAGGAGAGCCTCTTGCCGGAGGAATCGCTTGGATCTCAAGGATCGGCAAGAAGGAAGCTTATCTGGAGGGAGAGCTCCGCAGCAAGTGGGAGGAATGGAGGGCAGACTGGTGTTGGATTGTTGAGGAGAACCCGCAGCCCTTTACCGCCCAGCGCCAAACCCCAATAGTGCGCGGCAACGATTGGAGCAACTTGGCCCCGGAAGATGCTAGGCTGAAGATTGCCGTCACCCGAATCCTTCGCCTTAGACTTGCCGGGCTCACCGTAGGCACCGTTGGCTCAAACTTCCTTCGCCGCCGCATCGCCCCCTTGCAGGAGAGGAGGAGACCTGCCTGGGAGTTTCAGAACACGGCAGATATCATGAGGCTGCGCCCGGGCCTTAATTTCAACTTCACTGTTTTGGAACTTGACGCGATGCTCTTGGAGCTGTTCAAGCCCGATCCTGACCATCCCGAAATGTTCAGGTTGCCGAGGGGCGTAGTTCCGCTGTGCAACAATTCCTCACTTGACCGCATCCGTGCAATGATGCCGCTGTGCGACTCGCATGGAATTGTCCCCACATGGCAGGAGCCGGCAGATGACGTCGTGCGGGAGTTCTTCGACGGCCTGGTAGAAGTGCCGGTCCGCCCTGATGAACAGAGGGGCCTCACCCGTGACACCACTGACGACGAGATGCAGCGCATAGCCACCAGGCTGGAAGAGGCGGCAGCAGCTGCTGCCGCGGGTGAGTTCGGATTCACCGTGGAGGAGGCAGAGGCAGCAGAGGCGGCAAGCCTTGTCGAGCGAAGGGAGTTTGCCGGCGAGGAGGAGCTTGCCGAGCCTGAAGCTGAGTCGAGCGAGCCCGCCGAGGGCGCCTCCTCCCCACCTTCAAGTAACATGCCGCGAGCGGAGCACCCAGCTCCACCGAGAAGGCGTCTCCGCAAGGCTGGAGACGTAGCGGGGCGGCAGACGGGCCAACAGCCGCCGCGCCGCGCGACGTGCTCCACTGCGGCAAGCACTGTTGCCGCGGGAGCACCTCACGCCGTTGCGGCAACTGGAGCGGGGCCTTCCCAGGCCACCGCTTCTGCCTCCGCCAAGCAGCCAAGGGAAACCACTCCTCCGCCTCGTCGCATCGGAGGCGAGCCAGAATTTGATCTTTCCGCGCTCAGCTCCGACGAGGAAGAAGAAGAGTAAGATTCTTTGCTGTATTTGTATTTCTTCAATTTGTTGCTTTGTCTTGTATCTGATTTGCTTCACTCTGAAACCTTTCCTTTTCAGGCCGCTGGCCCAGAGAGCGTCGAAGAGAGCCAAGGCCCCGGTGATTGTCATCGAGGACGAACCCACCGCGGCAGCAGGAGGCGTGTCCGAGACCTCCTTGCCGGACCCGGCAACTCTTCCACGATGCAGCCCCCAGCGCAGCCCCCATCGTAAGTATATGGTTTAATTTCTGCTGTTGGGCGTGCATGGGTGCTCTTTCTTGGCTGATATCTGACTCCTGGTTTGTGTAGGAGCAGAGCAGCCCCACCAGAGTGCCACAAGCCGCTCCCCGACATGCCATCTGCCGACTACACCGCCAAGGGAGGATCCCGGGCAAGGGAGTGTTCTCACGGCAAGGGGCGTCTCCGGCAAGGGATAGCACCAGCGACCCTCCGGTGGTTGAGACCGCGGCTGCAGATCCCATCGCAGGTAATCCTCTTGCCTGAAAATTTCCCTTGGGTTCTTTTTCTTCTGATTTTCTTTCTGAATATCTGCTTGACTTTTCTTCCTTTTCTGGTCGTCAGATCCATCTGCCACGGAGCCGATGGACACCGAGGTCGCCGGTGAGGAAGACGCGCGCGGCAATACTGACGACGCCGCCGCCATCGAAGAAGAGGCTGGCGCTGACGAGCCCGCTGATGAAGAGGCCGCCAGAGCTGCTGCCGCAGAAGCTGGCGAGTGGTCCGGCGATCACACTGACGGCACTGAGGCCGCAGGAGCGTCAGGCGCTACACCGACCGCCGATCCTCCGCCATCGCTTGAAGCGCCAGCTCGAAGAGCCCCAGCCCGGCGCCTATCTGAAGGCCGGCGATGGCGTCTTCATCAAGCTCCCCTGGGCATCGAGCTCCAGGGCGCCGGTCGAAGGAGAGACTTTTGATGAAGAGTTGCTCGCCTCCGCTGGGCTGACGCTGGTCGACGCGCCAAGCAGCAGCAGCGGCGAGTCTGAGGAGGAGCAGCTGCTGCGGAAGCTGCTGTCGCTCTACCGCGCCCGACAGGCCAAACTGGAATCCCGGGAAGCGCTTGTCGCGAAGGCGGGAGCGGACATCGAGAAGCGCGCGGAGGAACTCCGGGGCCTTAACCAAGAAGCTCTCCGGAGCTTGGCAGAAGAGCGGGAGCGACTCGCCGAGGAGCGCAAAGCCTTCCTCCTCGAGAAGGCTGAGGTTGAAGAGCAATAGCGGCTTGCCGCCGAGAAGCTATCTGCGCAGGAAGGCGAGTTGGCGCAGCGGAAGATAAATCTTGACAGCCACGAGGAGGATCTTGCCGCGCGCGAGCAAACATTTGGCGGGGCTCTCAAGGAAGCAAAGGATGCTGCCGCAGCTGCCGAGGCTGCCAAGAAGGAGTTGGAGACGAAGGTGATGCAGCTGGAGGCCAATCTCAAGAAGAGCAGCGAGGAGCTTGCTACACTCAAGCATGAGCGGGAGAAGGACGCCTACACTCTTGGTGAGCTGCAGGGCCGTCTCGCCGAGAGGAGCAAGGAGCTCAGCGTCGCCAAGGACTCCAACGCGGATCTCGAGCTGAAGCTGACTACTTTGACTCAGACGCTGGAGGGCGCCAGGGAGCGGGAGGTGGCCTTGTTGAAGAAGGTCAAGGCCGACGAGGCACTGCTGGCGAGTGCTACTACCGCCCAGAACACCTTCAGGGAGAATGTGGAGCACTGGACCGAGGGTCTCGTGAATGTTGCCGCAGCCATCGACGGGGAGCTGGCGCAGCTGGGGATGGATGATCTTGGGTACTCCTCCGATGAGCACCTCCAACCCAGCGCCAAGCTCAGCTTGTTCTTCAAAGGCGTGGCGACGGCCCTCCAGCGACTCCGGGAAGAGATCCCAAAGCAGCTGGCTGACGAGTCACGCCAGATCTGTGCGGGAGCTCTCGAGAAGGTGCTGATGAAGGTGGCCTTCCGCAATCCAGGCCTCAACCTCACCAACGTCCTTGCCGCCGGATGCAGATGTGGAGGCGCTCAAGACCCTTGTCGCACCCATTGTGGACAGGGTGAGCGGGATCAAGAGGGTTGATGGCGATCGCGTAGACTAGGCCGCCCGTTTTCTCTTTTCCTTGTCGCTGCTGATCATGTCATGAGAACAGTCTATTAGAGCTGCGACAAGCTATCTTGTAATATAACTCTATTTCGGGTAGTGATTGCTATGTTATTTCCTTTACTTGATTCCTTCCTTTGTATGTTTCTGCCCTACGCTTTTAGGGAACTTGTCGGTGCAGGCACCTTTGCCGCGAGCGCTGAGTGCGGGACGTCAGCAGCCTGCTGGCGGTGCCGCTTCCGACAAGCAACCTTGTCGCAACTAGTCGCAGCTCACTTAAGTTGTTGAGCGGACTCGAAACAAAGTAAGGGCGCAACTAGCTGCGACTTGGTTCCTCCGCGCACAGGTTTTCCATACAAAGCACGGTCGTTCGAGGAAGATAACTTAAAAATTTTGAAACTGATTGCTCAGATTTTAGCAACTTAGCTTTTCTGTCGTTTGCTTCCCGGTAAGGAGAAACTTCCTCGAGCGACGTTTGGTCCACACCGTTATCTTCTCCTTTCCCCCCGAAAACTTGTGGGCGAGGGAACCTTCCTTTCTTTGAGAAAGAGAAAGAAGGGAAAATAATGATATGGAGCCTTACGGCTCGTTATTGCTTACCGGGGTAGGTGCTGCACAAAGTGTCAGATAATGCATGCAAAAAAATAAAGTAGAGAGCATGAAATTGACAAGATGTGCGGAGCACATGAGCTTTACTTATGCACGGGGTCTGCGCCCGGCTTTGTACAAAGGATTACATGCAACATCGGCAAGACTTGTACAAAAGGTGGTTGCCGGAACAGGTTCCGGCAACCGCGCCCTATGGGTAAAATTTACGAAGATGCTCAATATTCTAGGAGTTGCTCACCGAATGCCATCTTCGGTCTCAAAGCGGACAGCGCCAGGCCTAGTGACTCGTCTCACCCGGTAAGGCCTTCCCACTTCAAGCGCCAACTTGTTGGAATTCTTGGCAGACTGAGCAACGCGCCGAAGAACAAGGTCGCCTTCCTCGAGACTTCGGCATTAACTTTGCGGCTATGGTAGCGGCGCAAAGCTTGCTGGTATCGAGTAGCTCGTACAAGCAGCTCAAGACGGTCCCCCTCAAGGAGCAAAGGTCATCTTGTCGCAACTGCTCTTGCTCAAGCTCATCATAGCGAGCACTCGAGGTGACCCGTCTACGAGTTCCGTGGGAGAAATGCCTCTGCTCCATAGACTAGAGCGAAAGGTGTCCGGCCAGTGGCTCTATTTGGCGTCGTCCTGATCGACCAAAGAACCACCGGCAGCTCCTCAATCCTGTTTCTTCCGCACTTGCGCAGCCTGTCGAAAGTTCTGGTCTTGAGCCCTCACAGCACTTCAGCATTTGTCCTCTCCGCTTGACCGTTGCTTCTCGGATGAGCAACAGAAGCGAAGCAGACCTTGGCGCCAAGATCTTGGACGTATTGCATGAAGGTGCGACTCGTGAATTGCGTACCGTTGTCGGTGATGATTCTGTTAGGGATCCCAAAACGGCAAACAATCGACCTGAAGAACTTGACTGCTGACTGTGCTGTCACCTTCCTCATCGCTTCCACTTCCGCCACTTTGTGAACTTGTCGATTGCAACGCATAAGTACTCAAAGCCCCGACAGCTTCGGGAAAGGGGCCGAGGATGTCGAGCCCCGCACCGAAAATGGCCAGGATAAAGGGATCGTCCGGAGAGCTTGAGCTGGCTGGTGTATCTGCTTGGAATGGAACCGCACGCTTCACACTTGGTTACTTGTGCAGTTGCATCACGGAGGGCTGTCGGCCAAAAGAAACCTTGCGGAATGCTTTGCGGCAAGTGCTTTTGCGCCAATGTGGTGACCACATATGCCTCCATGTATCTCTGCCAACAGCTTTTGTCCATCTTCCCGGTGAATTCACTTCAATTTCACACCGTTGAGTCTTTTTCTGTACAGTGTGTTGTCGACAAACTGGTACATACTTGACTGCCGGGCTACTCTTTCCGCTTCTTCTTGCTCTTCGGGAAGTTCTCCTGTCTGGAGGAAACGGACGATCTGATGTGCCCATGCAGGAGCTTGCGGCTCGACAACAAGGACTAAAGGCACATCTGCTGCTGCGGGAACATCCGCTTCTACGACGAGAACACAGGGCTCTGCGGAGTTGACGTTCCCGACAAGCTTGCCGGAGCAAAACTTGTCGGGGCGCCCGCTTCAACGGAACAAACCCTAGGGCTTGTCGGAGCAGACTGCTCCTCAGCACTCTTGGTGTTGATCTTGGGGACCTTCTTGACGGCGGCTTCGGGGAGCTCTGCCGGAAAATAGTCACCAGAAATCAACTTCCTCTTCTTGTTCTGTCCAGTTGGTGGCGTTACAGACGGTTGAGTCAGCTTGAGCACAAAGATCACTGGTTCCACAGGTAACTTAAGTGCGGCGCACTTTGACGAGCCATCAAGCAATGTCGCTTACGAGCTCTTGGAATATATTCCATTTGTAGGCCGTCAAAATGCTCTTCTAGCTTTCTCACTTCATCAACATAAGCCTCCATCAACGGACTCTGATAATTCTTGTTTACTTGGCGGACGACAAGCTGTGAGTCACCCCTGACAATGAGCTTCTTGATCCCAAGGTCTGCTGCGATCTCGAGACCGCAAGCAAACCTTCATACTCTGCAGATTGTTCGTTGCTTGCTCCTTGGGAAAGTGCATCCGGACTACGTGCTTGAGGTGCTCTCCGGTGGGTGCGACAAGTAGCACGCCCGCACCGGCGCCTTGCAGTGAGAAGGCACCATCAAAGTACATTAGCCACTATTTGCTTGCTTCCTTGACGGGAATGCTCGTTTCTGGAATTTCTTCATCTTGCGTTGGCGTCCACTCTGCTATGAATTCTGCCAATGCTCTGCTTTGGATGGTTGAAGTGCTTCCAAACTTGAGGCCAAAGCTTGACAGTTCCAGTGCCCACTCGACAATCCTGCCTGTTGCTTCTGGATTTTGCAGTATCCTCTTCAGCGGAAAGCAAGTGACGACTGTGATCTCATGTGCTTGGAAATAATGGCGCAGCTTTCTCGAGGCCATGAGAAGGCCGAAAAGAAATTTCTGCACACTAGAATACCTTGACCTAGTCCCCTGCAGAAGGGAACTGACAAAGTAAACTGGGCGCTGCACCATCCTTTTCTGCATCTTCTCACACGCCTGTGCAGATCCATCTTTGTCGGGACTAGAGCTTGCCGGTGAAGCCCCCTGTTGTCGCTGGATGCATCTGCCATGGTCGCCGTCTCATCATCCGCCTCCCTCCCGCTACTAATGCAGCACTAACCACTTGATTGGTTGCCGCTATATATAGCAGCAACTTCTCTTGTGGCTTATGTGCGACAAGTATTGGAGTGGAGGACAGGTATATCTTGAAAAATGGCAGGGCGCGCTCAGCAGACCTAGAGATAAACCTGCTGAGAGCAGCTACGCAACCGGCAAGCCTTCATACATCCTTGACGCGCTTTGGTGCTTCAATCTGCTCAATGGCCTTGATCTTGTCGGGATTGGCTTCAATTCCCCGCCGAGACACGAAGCACCCGAGAAGCTTGCCGTAGGGGACTCCAAACACACACTTCTCGGGGTTGAGCTTGAGGTTGATCTTGCGCAGATTTGCAAAGGTTTCGTCTAAATCTTGAATCAGAGTTGCCCTGTCCTTGCTCTTGACCACTATGTCATCCATGTAGGATTCCACATTTCTGTGCATTTTCGGCTCAAAAGCATGATGGACTACTCTTGCAAATGTTGAACCAGCATTCTTTAAACCGAAAGGCATCTGTATGAAACAGTATGTGCCACATGGGGTGATGAATGCGGTCTTCTCCTCATCCTCTTCTGCCATGAAGATCTGATGGTACCCTGAGTATGCATCAAGAAATGAAAGCAAGTCACATACGGACGTGGAGTCAACAATCTGGTCGATACGTGGCAAGGGAAATGGGTCTTTGGGACAAGCTTTATTAACATCGGTAAAATCGATACAAAGCCTCCATTTCCCGTTTGCCTTGCGCACGACTACAGGATTGGCCAACCACGTAGGATGGAGCACTCCTCTGACAAGGCCTGCTGCTTCCAATTTCTTGATTTCTTCTGCGATGAATTCTTGGCGCTCCACTGCTTGCTTCCTGACCTTCTGCTTGACGGGCCGCGCATGAGGACAGACGGCAAGATGGTGCTCAATTACTTTCCTGGGAACACCGGGGATGTCAGACGGTTGCCATGCAAACACGTCGACATTCGCCCGCAGGAAAGCAACAAGCGCGCTTTCCTATTTAGGGTCGAGAGTGGCACTGATGGTGAAGGTACCACCAGTGCCGTCCTCCTTGGCGGACACCATCTTGGTCTCTGGCGGAGCTGCCATCGTCTTCTTACACTTGCCGGTGGAGCTTGATGGTGCGTCCTCGACGGTAGCGCAACACTCCGAAGAGGTGCGCTTGCCGGAGTGGGCATCAGAACTCTTCCCGTACTTGGTCTTCTTCTTAGCCCTGGGAGCTTCAACGGCAAGTGACTTGTGGTCTGCTGCGGCTGCTGCTTCCCGGTAGATCTTGTCGGCGCAGATAAGAGCATCCTTCTTGTCGCCAGGGACAGAGATGACACTTATCGGGCCTGGCATCTTCAGCATGTTGTATGCATAGTGAGAGGCCGCCATGAATTTGGCGAGTGCTGGACGACCAAGTATCCCATTGTAAGGCAATGGAAAGTCAGCAACGTCAAAAGTGACCCTCTCAGTCCTGAAGTTCAACTCGCTGCCAAATGTCACCGGCAACGTGATCTTTCCTTTGGCTTGCTCCTTCCCGGATTGATTCCTTGGAATGTGCCGGTCTCTTCGAGCTCGCTGTCAGGGATCTGGAGTTTCTGGAGTACCGCGGAGGAGATCAGGTTCAAGCCGGCCCCGCCGTCAACTAGCATCTTAGTGACCTTGAGGTTGCGGATAGTTGGTGAAACCAACATCGGCAAGCACCCGACCGTAGTTATGCGATCAGGGTGGTCCTCAATATCAAAGATGATAGGCGTGCTGGACCATTTCAGAGGCTTGCATGACTCGACGGATGGTTCTGCCGCATTGACTTCCCGCATCCACTGCTTGAGTTGGCGGTGTGAAGTATGCAGAGAAGCACCGCCGTCAACGCACAAGACCTCTGTGGCTTTCTAGAACTCCTGTTCATCGGCCTCGTCATCATCCATTTCTTCATCGTCGTCGTCATCTTCATCCTTGTCGCGGCCGCGGGGAGGTCTATCTCCTTGCCGCTGCTTGGCCTTGCCGCGGCGTCCTCCCCGGCCGGGGCGTTTCTTGCTGGCTCCTCCAGCACCTTCCTGGGCCTTCTCCTCGTCGCGCCGCTCGTACTCAGCCTTTTGCTGCTCAACAAGCTGCTCGACCTTCTTGCAGCTCTGGAGGTCATGGCCCTTGGTGCGATGGATCTTGCAATACTGCTTGTTAGAGCCGTCCTGCTTGTCGGCGACCGCCACAGCCTGGCAGTTGGCGCCCGCGGCAACCTCCTTGCCGGAGCTACCAACTTTGGCTTTCTTGGCGCCACCTCCGTTGCCGGACTGCTCAACAACTAGCACATCTTTGCCTTTCTTCTTCCTGTTGTTCCGCCGCCGGCATTTCTTTGCCGGGGCGACCTCCTCACTGTCAGATCCTCCTGCTTCTCTATTCTCTCCGGGGAGTCTCCTCCCTTCCTTAGCACGTGCACACTTGTCGGCCAGGGCATATAGCTCACTGACGTCTCTGATCTTGCACATCGCCATCTCCTCCCGCATCCTGCGGTTTCGCACGTTCTGATGGAACGCGCTGATCACTGCGGCAGGGTGGACATCTGGGATGTTGTGCTGTACGTGGCTAAATCTCTGAATGTATTTGCGCAGGGGCTCTCCTTCCTTCTGGGCGAGCAGATGGAGGTCGCTCTCTTGGCCATGAGGCTTGTGGCCGCCTGTGAAGGCGCCGACAAACTGATGGCATAGATCTGCCCAGGAGGATATGGAGTTGTCCGCAAGTGCATGAGCCAGATCGACATTGGGCTTGAGCACCAGCGGAAGTAGTTGGCCAAGATATCTTGTCGCCCCGCCCCGGGCAGCTTGCACCGCGATGGTGTAGATGTCTGAGGAACTCCGACGGAGTGCGTCTTGCCGCCGTATTTCTTTGGTACATCCGCTTGAAATTCTTCTTGCTGGGCCATCGACTTGTCGCAGCTCACGAGTGAACGCAGGGCAACCTACCACAGACGGCAAGTCGCTGGTTCTTCGGGCGCATGCATGTCGACGGAGAGGCCCCAGCGCTGGTCGGATTGACGCCGCTTCTCTTGGCCTTCGATCACGAGTTCGAGCGTCTTCTTGTTGTCGTTCGTGAAGAACTTGCCGCTGATCGCGACGAGCTCGTGGGTCCGGCGACGCGTGGAGTCGCTGTCGAGGTGGATCCGCGAGTCGGCGATCTTGGCCTTCGGGGTGGAGAGTGCATGGTGGTTGCACCTCCACCGGTTTCGTCGCCACCGGCTCGTGCCTTGTCGTCCTGCCGCGGCAGCGATGTACTCGGATGCCGTGGAGTGTCGCCGTTGGCAAAGCCGATGAGACTCAGAATGGTAATCCAGGAGCAGTTGAGCTCTCGCCAAAGCTTCTGCTGGAGTGGTGGGTGGTAGTGGCGAACGGCGCGAGGAGCGGGATATGCTCGGACTTCTAACTATGTTAGAAGGAGCAGTATCCCGTCCAGGCGACCGTGCCTCGCTCGTGCCAGCCTGTTGGCGTGCATGCTGGCCTTGAGCATCCCGAGATCCACCAGCTCGATCTTGGTCCAACGAGCGTATGGTACTGTGAACACCATGACGCTGTCGGTCCCGCGCATCCTGAGATGGGCGCGGTGCATGTACGGACGCCGAGGTCTATGCAGCCTTGTTCTTGGACTTGGCAGCACCATGGACTCCCTCGTCGACGCCCGTTCTTCCGCCAACGTCTACCCCACCACTCGTTCGCTCCGATGGTGGTGGGATCGACGTGGACGGATCCGCTGCCGCCGAAGCCTTCTTCTTCGGTGGCATGTCGATGAAGATGATGAAGATCTATCTCGTGTGAACGCTGGATCAGGTTCACACAGCCTCGACGCCCCCTACCTGGCGCGCCAAAGATGTCGGGGAAACTGATCTGACCCACGAACACCTATGGGACCGGCGGACCGAGCCCCTTTCGGTTCGGCGGGGGGCAGAGGTCGCACGAAGAGCAGATCGAGGCGAAGCACACGAGCAGTTTACCCAGCTTCGGAGCTCTCCGGAGAGATAATACTCCTACTGCTGCATGTTTGATTGCATTGAGTTCTTGCTAGGGAGCGCTGAGAGCTACAGTATACTCCAGCTGCTAACGAGACCTAGCGTGAGTGTATATTGGCTTCGACCCTTTCGAACCCCTCCCTACGTTGCGCATGGGCCTCCTTTTATACGCTCAAGGGGTCTCCGACAGGTGGCAACATAGACAAGGGCAAAAATGGAAAAGGAATGCGGTTGGTACAGCTACCTGTACAGTGTACCATACCTAACCCTGACGGCAGGGGACAAGGGCACTAAATGCCCGTCTATGTCGCCTAAACAGTGCAGAAAGTGACCGTCAGGGACGCCACCGCTTGGCACGATGGCAATCTTGTCAGCACCGCTTGCCACCGCGCTCCGCTGGCCGCAGACAGCTCTTGCCACGCTGCTACTGAAAGGTCCTGGCGACACGTTGGTGGATGTGCTGGAACGCAGGAATAGAGTGGTAATCTGCCGCGGCAAGCGCCTTGCCGCGGTTGATGCCTTGTCGCGCCCGGAAGCTCGTCGCTCACCGGCCCTTCCCGGCAAGCTCCTCTTGCCGGGGCCTTGTCTCCTAGGTAACTTGAGTGGCCTTCCCGGCAAGCTCCTCTTGCCGGGGCCTTGTCTTCTTGGCTTGAATACTTTGCTCTTGAATGGCTCCTAAGGAACCACGGAGGACCTAGGCGGTCACCCGGGAAGCCTTGCCGCGGGGTGCTGCAACTGCCCGTGCACGAGTTCGGGATACTAGGGTACCCCTACTCTAGTACACCGACACAAAGGGACACAACGAAGAAAAAGTTTCACACCCAAAGATCTGGGTTGTGATCGGCTTCACTTTCTTCTGTGTTTCACACCCAGGAGGGAATATCTATAATAGTTAGGGTAGCTAGTTATGCGTTTTGGCATTTGAAACACGAAGAAATTTTATGTGCAAACAAATTCTTTCATGCATTTACTGATTTTTTCAGCTAAATGACCCTAAAATTGAAAAGCATTTCAAATGAACTCAGAAAAGGTTGAAAGTTGGCATGGTATCATAATTTCACCCACATAGCATGTGCAAAAAAGTAGAGAGGGTTACCACAAAAACTGGATGCACTTCGTGTACAAAATGGACAATCTCTTTCGAAGTATTAGGGTTTCGGACGAAAACTCATCCATTACAAAGGCATTTCATTTTTTAAATAACCTAAGCATTACCAAATTGAATATAATCATAAAACACACTAATATTGAACATAAGAAAAGGAATCACTGAAAAATCAATTTTCAAAGTTAAGTTAATCACAAACTAGTGATTCACACAGATTTCAAATAATTCAAAATGTAAACTATTCAAATTTATAAACTACCGGCACTAGTAGAAAGTTTGTAATTTTTTGTACCTAAAGCAAAAATATTCACAAAGAAACTCTAAATACAGCAAAAAAAACAACTCAAAAATAAATTTAAAAAAAATAAATAAAACAAAAATAAATAAAACAAAAATAAATAAAGGAAAAAATTAAAAACCCACAGCGGCCACAGCGGCCTGCATACGACTAGAAACCCAACCTGTAGTTGGGCCAGGATGAAGGCCCGCAAGCCCAGTAGGCCCACAGGCAGAGTAGGAGAGGTAGGCCCAGAAGGCCTGCTATTGAGAGGAGCTCAATGCAGTGCCCGTGCCGGGGCTTATAAACTGGTCCTGACGCTCCTAAACTAGCGAGGTGGGACTAAACTTCTGCGCCCCTCGCCTGGCAGCGCACACCCTTTAGTACCGGGTCGTGGCTCCAACGGGTACTAAAGGGGGGGTCTTTAGTACCGGTTGGTGCTACCACCCGGTACTAAAGGTGGGTGCTTCCCGCCGCTTCGCCTGGCCAAAACAGATCTTTAGTACCGGTTGGTGGCTCCAACCGGTACTAAAGGGTTGTTCTATATAAGAAAACCCTTCAACAAAATTCGTCAGTTTCGTTCTCCCTCTGCTGCTTCTCCTCTGCCCCGTCGCCGCCGCCCCTCGTCACCGCCCCTGTCGCTGTCGCTGTCGCCGTCCCCGTCCCCGTCCCTGTTGTCCCGTCGCCGTGCCCGCCCATCGCCGCGCCCGCCTGCCCTCCCGTCATCCCCTGCCCGTCCCGTCCCCATCGCCGTCGCCACCGCCTGTCTCCGTCCCCGTCGCCGCCCCGTCGCCACGCCTCGCCGGTGAGCTCCTGTGCCCCGGCCACCATGCCCACACACACACACGCGCGCACACACACACACATTGTTATATAAATGTTAGAAATTTTTATGTTTTTTAGTTATAGAAATATTAGAAATGTTTTTTAGTTATAGAAATATTAGAAATGTTTTTTAGTTATAGAAATATTAGAAATGTTTTTTAGTTATAGAAATATTAGAAATGTTTTTTAGTTATAGAAATATTAGAAATGTTTTTTAGTTATAGAAATATTAGAAAAGTTAGTTATATAGAAATGTTACAAAATTTTCTATTTTTAGTTATAGAAATATTTATAGAAATGTTAGCAAATTTTCTGTTTTTTAGTTATAGAAATATTAGCAATGTTAGTTATATATATATAAATGTTAGAAATTTTAGAGTTAGTTTTACCTATATGAATTAGATTAATGTCAAATTGTTAGAATTTGCATATAGAATTTTAGTTATCACAATCCAATCACATTTAAAACATGTTACTTTTTGCGGGCATATGGTATTTGTTGTCGACGATGCCCGACCCGCATCCTCGTCGTCGACCCGTTCGCCATGACGTCCTGCTTCAGAGGACCCATGTCCGGGACTGGGCTCCGCCGGGCTGGCAGTGGGAGGTGCTACCTTCAGGGGCGCGACGCTTGGTGAGGTACCCGGCCCCGGGTCCCGTCGTCGACCCTGATCTCCTTTGGTGGCGTTCGCGTTGGCCACTTTTGGTGCGGAGGGAGCCGGCACCGCCGGAGGTGGTACGTCGCCGTGTCAGGGAGGAGGACGAGCACGTCCATCGCTACATGGCTGTTATGGTCGTCAGGTTCTCCAATACCTGGTAGGTTCTTTGGGGAGATCACCCGAGCTATGATCCAGTGATGGTTCCTTCACTTTGGTTGTCCACCGCCCGTGCCTCAGGAACCGCGAGTGGCCTAGATTACTCTTTAGTATTCGATCTTTATTAGCTAGCTCGCTAGTGATGTATTCGATATATAATATTCGAGACGATTTATTCGAGATTATATATATTATTCGAGACGATGTATTCGAGATTATATCTATTATTCGAGACGATGTATTCGAGATTATATTTGATGATGCTTATAATGTACTATGATTGATTCAGTTTTTCCTTATTAATTGATTGCATCCATGCATTGTAATTTGAATACTAAATTGTTTTATATTTCTTTTGGAATAGTTAAATAAAAGCTACGACGGACAATACCGGCAGAGAGGGAGAGGAGACCCTATTCGATATCATACACCATCCTCGCAGGCCAGATGATGATCAGAATGAAGAAGATTATGACGACTCCGAATATCTAAACAACACCGGGGAGGGTGATATGATATTCGATCGCGATGACCGAATTGATGAAGTCATGAACTATGATTATGGTGATGACGAAGAAAATGTTGATCTTGAAACAACAAAGACCAGCGAGGTATATTTATATAAGTAGGCATCTGGTGATCATCACATGTTTTAAATGACTTGAAGATATATTAATGAATCGATCTTTCTTCTTTCAGCCATCCGGATCGAGCAAATCTTCAGGCAGCAGGAAACGAGGTCCGAACAAAAAGTTGAAGGAGGGCATAAAGTACAATATCGAGGCCATCAAACCTAATGGCGAACCATTAGCGCCTACGAAGATTGCGGACAAGTTCGTTCGTCAGTGCGGAGTTCTTATGAAGGACCAACTCCCGATCTCCCTTCAAGAATGGAGAGAGCCAGCAAAGCCACATCCAGATCTTACTTTCGTCGACGACAGGCAAAAAGTTCTGCTTTGGGAAACTCTCATGGAACATTTCAGCCTACCAGATCATTTCACAGATGCAGATGTGGAGAAAGTCAAGGACGCTGCTATTAGGAAGATGGCAGTTGCATTCAACAACCACAAGAAACGTGTATGGGACAAGTATGTCAAGGGAGGAAGGAAGACTCCAGTATTGTAGCGACCCGACCTCAGATGGTCAAGTCTCTGTGTTTCAGTGTCATCCCTGGATCGGTAATGCTGACACACACGGTACTCGAAGGATTTAATTTTTAGGTTAATTTAACTGTCTGTTTTAATCAAAAACATATTTTGTTATTTTAGTTTGCTACTAAAGTTCCTAACAAAAAAATTCTTTATGAAAATTCTTTTTGCTATTAATGTTTTGAACAAAAAATACTTTGATAATTTTAGTTGCGAAAAATTTATATAATTTTAGTTTTAAAAATACTAGAGGTTTATAAAATCTTTTTAGGTCATTCCTTTTGCTATTAGAGTTTTATAAAAGCTTTTTTAGTTGATTATTTTTTCTATTAAAGAATAATATTGTTGAGAGGGTTACGGCAAAAACGAGATGCACTTCGTGTGCAAAATGGACAATCTCTTGCGAAGTATCAAGTTTTCGAAAAAAAACTCATCTTTACAAAGGGATTTCATTTTTTTGTACTTATTTGAACTCCAGACTTTTTTTTTGTTCAAAATGCACCACTCAAAGCCACATCAACAATTTTCAATCCTTCCTGACTTCAGTTGGTATTTTTCATGCATTTACTGATTTTTTTTAGCTAAATGACCATGATACTGAAAAGCACTGCAAATGAACTCTGAAAAGGTTGAAAGTTGGCATGGTATCATCATTTCACCCACATAGCATGTGCTAAAAAGTTGAGAGGATTACGGCAAAAACTTGATGCACTTCGTGTGCAAAATGGACAATCTCTTTCGAAGTATCAGGGTTTCGGACGAAAACTCATCTGTTACAAAGGGATTTCATTTTTCTACTTATTTGAACTCTAGACTTTTTGTGTGTTCCAAATGCACCATTCAAAGCCACATCATCAATTTTCAATCCTTTCTGACTTCATTTGCTATTTTTCATGCATTTACTGATTTTTTGAGCTAAATGACCCTGAAATTGAAAATCACTTCAAATGAACTCTGAAAAGGTTGAAAGTTGGCATGGTATCATCATTTCAGGCACATAGCATGTTCTAAAATGTAGAGAGGGTTACGGAAAAAACTCGATGCACATCGTGTGCAAAACGGACAAGCTCTTTCGAAGTATCAGGGTTTCAGACGAAAACTCATCTGCTAGAAAGGGTTTTCATCATCACATTAAAACCCAAGTACAGTAGTGATCAAATGTTATTACTGAAAAAATAAATACATAAAGTTTATACATACTTCTCATTGAAAAACATATAGCTCTCTAGAGCATGTAATTAAACCATACATTAAAACTATGTAAATCTTTTGAATGCAACAAGATATGCGATTATAATCGCAGCTAAGATAACAATTGATCCAACGGCATAATGGTACCGAGCCTCAGTATAAATGGTATATTTTTTAATCTTTCTAATCTTCAAACATATTTTATCTATCTTGATCTTGTGATCATCGACGATATCCGCAACATGCAACTCCAATGCCATCTTCCCCTCCTCAATTCTTTTCAATTTTTTCTTCAAGTAATCGTTTTCTTTTTCAATTAAATTTAACCTCTTGACAAGAGGGTCGGTTGGAATTTCCGGTTCACATACCTCCTAGATAAGACATCTATGTCACGTTGGTCGGCATAATTTTCATCAACACTAAATGAAAGAAATAGTTATAAATGATATTATATAGCACATCCGAATCATAGCAGGACGAGGGCCGACGGGGGGGGGGGGATACCAAAACGATCGCACAATATAATAACAAACAAAAATAAAAGTAAGAAAATTATACAAGTAGCAATCTAAATCATACAAGTTAGATTTTTTTGTTTTAGAAAGAAGATAAGAACAAGATGCTCACCACGGTGGTGCCGACGACAAGATCTGCGCGGACGATCTACAACGGTGAGGAGGGGGACGGGACAGGACGGACGACCAAACCTAGACAAATCTTGAGGAAAATGGAGTTTGGACAAGGAGCTTTGAGAGGAGAAAGCTTATAAATTGTGGCTCGGGCATTTCATCAAACACCTCATGTGCATAGGAGGTGAGCTAGAGAACCACAAAGCTCTCCCACGGCCGGCCAAAAAAACAGAGCAGTGCACTGCTCTGCTCGCAGGCGGGGGGTATATCACTAGTGCAGAACCGGGCTATATCACCGGTTCGTAAGGCCCTTTAGTGTCGGTTCGGTAACCGGCACTGAAGTGTGGGGACTAAAGGTCCCCCCTTTAGTACCGGTTTCAAGACGAACCGCGCTTAAAGGGCAACCACGTGGCACGAGCCAGCTCCGGGCTGAGGAGTTTTAGTACCGGTTGGTGACACCAACCGTATTAAAAGGTTGGGGGTTTTGGATTTATGATTTATTTTTCATTTAATTTTGTGTTTTCCATTTAATTATTTTTCGTTTGCTGGTATTTTACGATACTATATATTGTACACGTTATGCATATATATAAATAGAATTTCTAGTAGAACCGATCATCGAATGTCTCACAACCACCATTAATTCACACATACACACATGTATACAACCAGTGGCATTAGCCTAATTGGTGCCTTCGGAGCACGATGACAATTGGAAGTGGTTCATGTGGGCGGTAGCGGGTAATAGTATTCTCTGTTCGTATCTATGACCTGGTCGAGCAAAAATCCCGCTATTTCCTCTTGAATTGCTTGTTTGCGCTCCGTTGGTAGGAGCTTCTCCCGCACCTCTATGAACTGTTAAGAAGGAGATCAATATGCATGTGTATTAGTTGTGTGACTAGATATTGATGATGGTGTAAAAATTGTGAATAGTGTTCTGACAAACGTACCCAGTCCTGTCTTTGAGATATGCTCCTTTCAGACGCCATCATGCGAATGTTCTCGCAAACGTAGTATGCACACAGATTAGTCCCTGACGCCTGCTTCAGGGCCTTTACGAGAATGGAATTTGATCAGATAATAATTAATCAAGCATGATAATTAAAGAGATGGCAGCTAGCTAGCTGGTACTACTTAATTACTTACCTTGGCTCGATACCATTTCATCTTTTGTTCCCATTGGCCTGGAGTGACGTTTGAACTTTGCCCAAGCCCTACCCGCCGATAAAGAAAATGAATAAAGGGGTTATTAAATAGTTGTTATCAGGAAATGACGAACTAATTAAATAGGCTGAGATATAGTTAATAATGATTGAAATTACCTGGCGACTATCCCCTTCACGATGGTGTAGTCACTTTCTTTCTTAAGTAGTGAGTCCAGTACTTCAACTGTTCCTTCATCAAATTTAATGATTAACAAGATCCAGTGAAAACTGCATGCACACACGTTTGCATGTCTTAATTTAGCGGGCATATGTAAGCAAAAACATGTAGCTAGCTAGTAATTAAAAACAGAATTTGTAGTACAAGACAGTGTGATACACCTGAAGTTGTAAGGAAGTAGTATATCTTCATTGGTATTGAGGCGCTTGAAGAACTCTAGCATGCTTTCCTGTACACTTTCTTGATAATATGCATCTAATTCCCATGTGTATTGATTAATGGTATTTAGGTCAATGAACCCAATGCCATAGCGTGCACCTTTTTCATTTCATACATCTTCATCCTGCATAATACCACAGAAAAAAATATAGTGAGGATAATTACAGGTAATGATTGATCAAAATGATCACTACAGCTAGCTTGAGACTTAAATTACAGAAAGAAATCACTTACAGACAATAGCAGCTGACGATAGATTTGTCGAGTGCGTCTTGATTGTATAACTAAAATAGTTCTAAATACTCAATGGACACAGCTTTCTCATGGAAGTAATGATCCTTCTTGACATTCACCATGAGGGACTCTCGATTGGAAATCTTGGTAATGTTCATGTACCATTGATGCAATTCATACATTCTCGTTGGGAGCTTCTTGACCTCGTCTGGCTCAACCAAAGGTTGGCCCCAGACATATTTCTGTTTTATTTCCTCCTCTCTAAGCGGAGACATGGGCTCGATCTCCAGGAGTTGTCCAACAGTGATCTTGAGGATTTCAGCCTGCGTTATATGCTCCTCGGTTATTACCACATCGCCCAGCTGGGGAACGTTAACGGTTTGCCCACAATAATATTGGGCGCACGTACTCTCATGTGTTGTTGGCATAACAAGCGGGGGGATTGATTGCGCCGCCTGTTCTCCCAGTTGGGGAACGGTTTTACCGCATGTTTTGCCAGCTGATTTTCTCGAGCTCGAGCTCGCCTCTTTCTGTAGACGTGCTCGATTTAGCTTCCTGAGGTGGCGCTCATAGTCTGTGTCAACAGGCTTCAGAGCTGGTGCTCTAGCCATACGAATGAAGTGATAAATCTTTTCCTTAGGCACTTTCTCCGTTGGCGGCTGTGGCGGTTTTTGTGCAAAATGGGCTTCCAACTAGGCCTTCTCTATGGCTGTGTTTTCCTCCTCGGACTTATCGTAAGGCCTCTGCGGAAGAGGAGCGAGGCTTGAACCATATTGAAATCACTTGCCTCCGCCTGTACCTCCCGTACTACCTCGACTTGTTCCGCTACGCACCATAGCTGCGGCGGCTCTCTTCCGTGATTGCTGAGGCGGCGGAGACGGCTGACGTGGCTGAGTTGGAGCAGGAGGAGTGGCCTGACGCTGTGCCGGACTTGAAGCAGGAAGTGTGGCCTGACACGGTGCCGGACATGAAACCGGAGAAGTGGCCTGACGTTGTGCCGGACTTGAAACCGGAGGAGTCAGCTCACTGCTACGTCTTGAGATTGCGTTGGTTTTCCCCGAAGAGGAAAGGATGATGCAGCACAGGAGCGTAAGTATTTCCCTCAGTTTTTGAGAACCAAGGTATCAATCCAATAGGAGGCCACGCACAAGTCCCTCGTACATGCAAAAAATGATAGCTACTCGCAACCAACGCGATTAGGGGTTGTCAATCCCTTCACGGTCAGTTACGAGAGTGAGATCTGATAGAGATAATATTTTTGGTATTTTTGGTATAAAGATGCAAAGTGAAAAGTAAAGGCAAAGTAAAGACAAAGAAAGTATAAAAGTGATGGAGATTGATATGATGAGAATAGACCCGGGGGCCATAGGTTTCAGTAGTGACTTCTCTCTAGAGCATAAATATTCTATAGTGGGTGAACAAATTACTGTTGAGCAATTGACAGAATTGAGCATAGTTATGAGTGTATCTAGGTATGATAATGTATATAGGCATCACGTCCGAGACAAGTAGACCGAAAGGATTCTGCATCTACTACTATTACTCCACTCATCGACCGCTATCCAGCATGCATATAGAGTATTAAGTTAAAAACAGAGTAACGCCTTAAGCAAGATGACATGATGTAGAGGAATAAATTCATGCAATATGATAAATACCCCATCTTGTTATCCTCGATGGCAACAATACAATACGTGCCTTGCAACCCTTTCTGTCACTGGGTATGGACACCGCAAGATTGAACCCAAAGCCATACACTTCTCCCATTGCAAGAACTACCAATCTAGTTGGCCAAACCAAACGGATATTTCGAAGAGACTTGCAAAGATAACTCAATCATACATAAAAGAATTCAGAGAAGATTCAAATATTATTCATAGATAAGCTGGATCATAAACCCACATTTCATCGGTCTCAACAAACACACCGCAAAAAGAACATTACATCGAATAGATCTCCACGAGAGAGGGGGAGAACATTGTATTGAGATCCAAAAAGAGAGAAGAAGCCATCTAGCTACTAGCTATGGACCCGAAGGTCTGAAGTAAACTACTCACACTTCATCGGAGAGGCTATGGTGTTGATGTAGAAGCCCTCCGTGGTGGATGCCCCCTCCGGCAGAGCTCCGGAACAGGCCCCAAGATGCTCGTGGATACAGGAAGTTGCGGTGGTGGAATTAGGTTTTTGGCTCATGTTCTGATCGTTTGGGGGTACGTAGGTATATATAGGAGGAAGGAGTACGTAGGTGGAGCATCAGGGGGCCCACGAGGCAGGGGGCACGCCGTAGGGGGGGGGGGGAGGCGCCCCACACCCTCGTGACCGCCTCCGATGTTCCTTGGTGTAGGGTCCAAGTCTCCTAGATCACGTTCGGTGAGAAAATCACGTTTCCGAAGGTTTCATTCCGTTTGGACTCCGTTTGATATTCTGTTTCTTCGAAACACTAAAAAAGGAAAAAAAACAACAATTCTGGGCTGGTCCTCCGGTTAATAGGTTAGTCCCAAAAGTAATATAAAAGTGGAAAATAAAGCCCATTATAGTCCAAAACAATAGATAAAGTAGCATGGAGCAATCAAAATTTATAGATACATTGGAGACGTATCAGGCATCCCAAGCTTAATTCCTGCTCGTCCTCGAGTAGGTAAATGATAAAAAGAGAATTTTTGATGCGGAGTGATACTTTGGCATAATTTCAATGTAAATCTTCTTAATCATGGTATGAATATTCATATCCGAAAGATTCAAGACAAAAGTTCATATTGACATAAAAATAATAATACTTCAAGCATCCAAACTAAGCAATTATGTCTTCTCAAAATAACATGGCCAAAGAAAGTTATCCCTACAAAATCATATAGTCTGGCTATGCTCCATCTTCCCCACATAAAGTATTTAAATCATTCACAACCCCGATGACAAGCCAAGCAATTGTTTCATACTTTAACATTTTCAAAAAAAATTCAATCTTCACGCAATACATGAGTGTGAGCCATGGATATAGCACTATATGTGGAATAGAATGGTGGTTGTGGAAAAGACAAAAAGAGGGAAGATAGTCTCACATCAACTAGGAATATCAACGGGCTATGGAGATGCCCATCAATAGATATCAATGTGAGTGAGTAGGGATTGCCATGCAACAGATGCACTAGAGCTATAAATATATGAAAGCTCAACAAAATAAACTAAGTGGGTGTGCACCAACTCGCTTGCTCACGAAGACCTAGGGCATTTGAGGAAGCCCATCATTGGAATATACAAGCCAAGTTCTATAATGAAAAATTCCCACTAGTATATGAAATTGACAAAATGAGAGACTCTCTATCATGAAGATCATGGTGCTACTTTGAAGCAAAAGTGTGGTAAAAGGATAGTAACATTGTCCCTTCTCTCTTTTTCTCTCATTTTTTTATTTGGGCCTTTTCTCTTTTTTTATGGCCTCTTCTTTTTTTTCGTCCGGAGTCTCATCCCGACTTGTGGGGGAATCATAGTCTCCATCATTCTTTCCTCACTTGGGACAATGCTCTAATAATGATGATCATCACACTTTTATTTTTCTTACAACTCAACAATTACAACTCGATACTTAGAACAAAATATGACTCTATATGAATGCCTCCAGCGGTGTAGCAGGATATGCAATGAAACATGAGTGACATGTATGAAACAATTATGAACGGTGGCTTTGCCACAAATACGATGTCAAACTACTTAATCATGCTAGCAATGTGACAATGATGGAGCGTGTCATAATAAACGGAATGGTGGAAAGTTGCATGGAAATATATCTCAGAATGGCTATGGAAATGCCATGATAGGTAGGTATGGTGGCTGTTTTGAGGAAGGTATATGGTGGGTGTATGATACCGGCGATAGGTGCGCGGTATTAGAGAGGCTAGCAATGGTGAAAGGATGGGAAAAAGTGCGTATAATCCATGGACTCAACATTAGTCATAAAGAACTCATATACTTATTGCAAAAATCTAGAAGTTATCAAAGCAAAGTATTACACGCATGCTCGTAGGGGGAAAGATTGGTAGGAAAAGACCATCGTTCGTCCCCGACCGCCACTCATAAGGAAGACAATCAATAAATAAATCATGCTCCGAGTTCATCACATAACGGTTCACCATACGTGCATGCTACGGGAATCACAAACTTCAACACAAGTATTCTTTGAATTCACAACTACTCAACTAGCATGACTCTAATATCACCATCTTCATATCTCAAAACAATTATCAAGCATCAAACTTATCTTAGTATTCAACGCACTCAAAAGAAAGTTTCACATATCTTGAATACCAAGTATATTAACATTAAGCAAATTAACATGCTATTACAACTCTCAAAATAATCTAAGTGAAGCATGAGAGATCAAGTTTCTTTAAAAAAAATCCACCACCATGCTCTAAAAGATCTAAGTGAAGCACTAGAGCAAAAATTATCACGCTCAAAAAGAAGTAAGTGAAGCACTATGAGCAAAACTATCAAGCTCAAAAGATATAAGTGAAGTGCATAGAGTATTCTATAAAATTCCAATTCATGTATGGCTCTCTAAAAAGGTGTGTACAGCAAGGATGATTGTGGTAAACTAACAAGCAAAGATGCAAATAACACAAGACGCTCCAAGCAAAACACATATCATGTGGTGAATAAAAATATAGCTCCAAGTAAATTACCGATGGAAGTGGACGAAAGAGGGGATGCCTTCCGGGGCATCCCCAAGCTTTGACTTTTTGGTGTCCTTAGATTATCTTGGGGGTGCCATGGGCATCCCCAAGCTTATGCTCTTGCCACTCCTTGTTCAATAATCCATCAAAAGAATTCACCCAAAACTTGAAAACTTCACAACACAGAACTCAATAGAAATCTCGTGAGCTCCGTTAGAGAATGAAAAAAAAGACCACTTTAAAGTACTGTAATGAACTCTTTCTTTATTTATATTGGTGATAAACCTACTGTATTCCAACTTCTCTATGGATCATAAACTATTTTACTAGCAATAGATTCATCAAAATAAGCAAACAACACACGCAAAACAGAATCTGTCAAAAACAGAACAGTCTGTAGTAATCTGTAACTAATGCAAACTTCTGGTACTCAAAGAATTCTATCAAAATTAGGCAACCTGTAAAATTTGTTTATTGATCAGCAGCAATTGGAATCAGTATTTTATCACTTTCTTGTGATTTTTAACAATTCGGGCACTGAGCGCAAAGTTTCTGGAAATTACAGCAAGATCAAATAACTATCATCCAAGAAGATCCAATAGGTTTAACTTGGCAAAAACACTAATTAAAAGATAAAACCACATCTAAACAGAGGCTAGATGTATTATTTATTCCTAAACAGAAGCAAAAACAAAAAACTAAAAATAAAATTGGGTTGCCTCCCAACAAGCGCTATCGTTTAACGCCCTTAGCTAGGCATAAAAGCAAGGATAGATCTAGGTATTGCCATCTTTGGTAGGCAATCCATAACTGGCTCTCAAAATAGATTCATATGGTAATTTTATTTTCTTTCTAGGGCAGTGTTCCATGCCTTTCTTTAATGGAAATTGGAATCTAATATTCCCTTCCTTCATATCAATAATTGCACCAATCGTTCTAAGGAAAGGTCTACCAAGAATAATAGGACATGAAGGATTGCAATCTTAATCAAGAACGATAAAATCTACGGGCACATAATTCCTATTTGCAACAATAAGAACATCATTAATTCTTCCCATAGGCTTTTTGATAGTGGAATCTGCAAGATGCATGTTTAGAGAGCAATCATCAAAGTCACGGAAATCTAGCAAATCACACAAAGTTGTGGGAATAGTAGAGACACTAGCACCCAAATCACACAAAGCATTAAACTCAAGATCTTTAATTTTAATTTTGATAGTTGGTTCACATTCATCATAGAGGTTCCTAGGGATAGAAACTTTCAACTCAAGTTTTTCTTCATAAGATTGCATCAAAGCATCAACAATGTGTTCGGTAAAGGCCTTATTTTGACTATAAGCATGAGGAGAATTTAGCACGGATTGCAACAAGGAAATACAAAAAATTAAAGAGCAATTTTCATAATTAAATTCTTTGAGATCCAATATAGTGGGTTTAGCAATATCTAGATTTTTATTTCTTTCAATCCCACTTTCATCAATTTCATCATCAAGACCTAAAAACTCCGAATTCTTAAAACGCCTTCTAGGTAAAGGAAGATCATATTCAATTTCATCAAGATTCATATTGCAAAACAAAGATTTAATAGGGGACGCATCAATAACTTTTAGATCTTCATCTTAATTTTCATAGGAATTAGAAGAACACACTTTAATAAAGGCATCTTTGGAAGCACGCATCCTAGCGGTTCTTTCTTTGCACTCATCAATGGAAATTATCATAGCTTTGAGAGACTCATTGATATCATGCTTAGGAGGAATAGATCTAAGCTTTAAAGAATCAACCTCAAGAGAAATTCTGTCAACGTTCCTAGCCAAATCATCAACTTTAAGCAATTTCTCTTCAAGCAAAGCATTAAAATTCTTTTGTGAATTCATAAACTCTTTAACACTATTCTCAAATTCAAAGGGCATCTTATTAAAATTTCCATAAGAGTTGTTGTAGGAATTTCCATAATTATTAGAAGGATTACTAGGATAAGGCCTAGGATTAAAATTCCCTCTATACGTGTTGTTACCAAAAATATTCCTACCAACAAAATTCACATCCATGGATTCATTATTATTCTCAATCAAAGTAGACAAAGGCATCCATAGGATCAGAAGAAACACTCTTAGTAGCATATAATTTCATAAGTTCATCCATCTTTCCACTCAAAACATTGATTTCTTCTTTCGCATGCACTTTTTTATTAGTAGATCTTTCAGTATGCCATTGAAATAATTAACCATAATATTATCTAGGAGTTTAGCAGCATCCCCTAGAGTGATTTCCATAAAAGTGCCTCTCGTGGCCGAATCCAAAAGATTTCTAGAAGCAAAATTCAATCCGGCATAATTTTTTTGTATAATCATCCACAAGTTCAAACCATGAGTAGGACAATTACGTATCATTAATTTCATTCTCTCCCAATCTTGTGCAACATGTTCATGATCAAGTTGCTTAAAATTCATAATATCGTTTCTAAGAGAGATAATCTTAGCGGGAGGAAAATACTTAGAGATAAAATCATCTTTGCACTTGTTCCAAGAATCAATACTACTTTTAGGCAAAGATGAAAACCACTCTTTATCACGATTTCTATGTGAAAATGGAAATAGCTTCAATTTAACGACATCATTATCGACATCTTTTTTATTTTGCATATCACATAAATCAACGAAGCTATTCAGATGAGTAGCGGCATCTTCACTAGGAAGGCCGGCGAATTGATCTTTCATAACAAGATTCAACAAAGAAGTATTGATTTCACAAGATTCAGTATTGGCAAGAGGAGCAATCGGAGTGCTAAGGAAATCATTATTATTGGTATTGGTGAATTCACACAATTTGGTGGCATCTTGAGCCATTGCGACAAACAAGCAATCCCACACACGAGCAGACAAACGGACGAGGAAAAGGCAACAGAAAAAGAGGAGGAGATTGGGAAAGAGAGGGCGAATAAAATGGCAAGGGTGAAGTGGGGGAGAGGAAAACGAGAGGCAAATGGCAAATAATGTAATGCGAGAGATAGGGATTGTGATGGGTACTTGGTATGTTGACTTTTGCGTAGACTCCCCGGCAACGGCGCCAGAAATGCTTCTTGCTACGTCTTGAGCTTGCGTTGGTTTTCCTCGAAGAGGAGAGGATGATGCAGCACAATAGCGTAAGTATTTCCCTCAGTTTTTGAGAACCAAGGTATCAATCCAGTAGGAGGCCACGCACAAGTCCCTCGTACCTGCACAAAACGATAGCTACTCGCAACCAACGCGATTAGGGGTTGTCAATCCCTTCACAGTCACTTACGAGAGTGAGATCTGATAGAGATAATATTTTTGGTAATTTTGGTATAAAGATGCAAAGTGAAAAGTAAAGGAAAAGTAAAGACAAAGCAAGTATAAAAGTGATGGAGATTGATATGATGAGAATAGACCCGGTGGCCATAGGTTTTACTTGTGGCTTCTCTCAAGATCATAAATATTCTATGGTGGGTGAACAAATTACTGTTGAGCAATTGACAGAATTGAGCATAGTTATGGGTATATCTAGGTATGATCATGTATATAGGCATCACAGCCGAGACAAGTAGACCGAAACAATTCTGCATCTACTACTATTACTCCACTCATCGACCTCTTTCCAGCATGCATCTAGAGTATTAAGTTTAAAACAGAGTAACGCCTTAAGAAAGATGACATGATGTAGAGGAATAAATGCATGCAATATGATAAATACCCCATCTTGTTATCCTCGATGGCAACAATACAATACGTGCCTTGCAACCCTTTTGTCACCGGGTAAGGACACCGCAAGATTGAACCCAAAGCCATGCACTTCTCCCATTGCAAGAACTACCAATCTAGTTGACCAAACCAAACGGATAATTCTAAGAGACTTGTAAAGATAACTCAATCATACATAAAAGAATTCAGAGAAGATTCAAATATTATTCATAGATAAGCTGGATCATAAACCCATAATTCATCGGTCTCAACAAACACACCGCAAAAAGAAGATTACATCGAATAGATCTCCACGAGAGAGGGGGAGAACATTGTATTGAGATCCAAAAAGAGAGAAGAAGCCATCTATCTACTAGCTGTGGACCCGAAGGTCTGAAGTAAACTACTCACACTTCATCGGAGAGGCTATGGTGTTGATGTAGAAGCCCTCCATGGTGGATGCCCCCTCCGGCGGAGCTCCGGAACAGGCCCCAAGATGGGATCTCGTGGATACAGGAAGTTGCGGCGGTGGAATTTGGCTCCTGTTCTGATCGTTTGGGGGTACGTAGGTATATATAGGAGGAAGGAGTACGCCGGTGGAGCATCAGGGGGCCCGCGAGGCAGGGGGGCGCGCCGTAGGGGGAGCGCCCCCACCCTCGTGACCGCCTCCGATGTTCCTTGGTGTAGGGTTCAAGTGTCCTGGATCACGTTCGGTGAGAAAATCACGTTTCCGAAGGTTTCATTCCATTTGGACTCCGTTTGATATTTTGTTTCTTCGAAACACTGAAAAAGGCAAAAAACAGCAGTTCTGGGCTGGGCCTCCGGTTAATAGGTTAGTCCCAAAAGTATTATAAAAGTGGAAAATAAAGCCCATTATAGTCAAACACAATAGATAAAGCAGCTTGGAGCAATCAAAAATTATAGATACGTTGGAGACATATCACTCACGCGTTCGGGGACTTGGAGGTGGTGGCGGACTTCGAGGAGGAGTCGGCTCACGCGTTCGTGGACTTGGAGGAGCGGGAGTCTGCTGACTCGGTGGCGGACTTCGAGGAGGATTCCGCAGACGACGCGGTGTTGGTGGACTTCGAAAGATGATGCAATCCTTTCTTCATAGGATGATACGATGTATGGCCTCTCCCAGTATGCGCTCGTCTTCACCTCCAGGAATGTCAAGCTGTAGCCCCGAATATGGGTCCACCACTTCATCAACCAAGACACGAGCATAGCCCTCTAGAATCGGGGTGCAATGGAAGATTGCTTCGGGGGTAATTGTAAAAGCAACGCCCTCCGCCACCTTCATGGATATGTTCTTCATTTTGGAGTGTAGCTCACAGTTAGTGTTCTCTATGATGTCATCCACTGGGTATCTATCCAGCATTGCGTCGCCCGGGGCGGAACCGACGCTGCTTCTCGGCATGGATGGGATGGTGCTAACCAATGCTGGATCATCCGCTAGCTGCTGCAGCTGCTGAGACGCCCTTTGCTGGCTAAGTGAGTCGATCTGCTCCTGCTGCCGCTGGAATTTGACTGCCAAGTCCGCGTGCGCTGATTCTAGGCCTTGAAGGCGTTCATAGTCCAGCTTCCTCTGCTCCTCCTCCATCTTCCTCTTCTTCTCCTCCGCAATCTTCTTTCTCGCACGGGTTCTGTAGTCGGCGTTCCAGTCCGAAAACCCCTCATACCACGGAATAGCGCCCTTTCCTCATGTTCTTCCTGGGTGTAAAGGATTTCCCAGGGCACGTGTAAGCTCGTCGTTCTCTCTGTTGGGCTGGAACACCCCCGATCCAGCCTCTTCTATTGCAACAAGTAGCTTATCTTCGGCTCCATTCAGACATGCCTTCTTCGAAACTTTGCCTGTCTTCAGGTCGAACTCCCCCCATGCGCATAGAACCAAGTCCTGCACCTGGGGGGCCAGCTCCTAGTAACCGGAGTGACACCTGCATCCTCCATCTCTTTCTCATACTTATCCCACTTAGGCTTTGCCACCGCGTAGCCACCTGGCCCCAGCTTATGGAACTTATCCTTTTTTCGGCATTGGCCTTGTTTATTCTCCACCGTTCCTTAGCTAATTCCGAATCCTTGAATTTCACGAAATCATCCCAATGAGCACCTTGCTTCTCTAGTGTTCCCTCGAATACTTGTAACATCCCAAATTTTCAATTTGGAATGTTATACATAGGTCATCCATGCATATCATATTTTATTACATCTTCGTTCCGCAATCCTCGAAATCCTAAGCAACTCAAGGACCCACGGAGAGAGTTGGGGATTTTCCGGTTTTCATATTTTGATTTCTATCAAATACTGAGAACAAGGATTTTTTATTTTAATTATTTTTCTCTCCAGAAAAATATTTCATATTAAAATATATGAGAGGAGATAATATGACTTCTCCAAAATAATTGAAATATTGGAGGAAAAATGTTAAAATCATTATTTGTATTTTATTTGAGTTTATTTTGAATTTTATTTGCATTAGAAAAATTTGCACGTTTTGAAAATTGCATTTTAGGGCCAAGAAAATGTTCAACTCGTTCTAAATATTTCATTTAGACGGTGAAAATTTGTTTTGGCATTTTAGATTTTATTTTATTTTATAGGAATTTTTCTGTCGCAGAACTATTTAAAAAAAACTCACATGGCAGACCTGATCGGGCAAGCCCAGCCAGGCCAGGCCGGCCCAAGCCGCCGCCGCCGCCCTCCTCCTCCCGCCACCGCCCAGAGAGTCCGGCTCGGACTCCGCCGCCTGCCCCTTCCCAAGGCACCGGACCGCCTCCTTTAAATACCACCCCTCTAGCCATCACCGCCGCCTCCCGCCGCCTCGAGCCGAGCCCGAGCCGCCGCGCCGAGCCCCTTTGAGCTGCCACCGCCGCCCGTAGCCGCCGCCGCCGCCTCCCGCCGCCACCGCCTGGGCCGAGCCCGAGCCGCCGCCCCGAGCCCGCGAGCCGAGCGAGGTAGCCGCCCGCCGCCCGGTTTTCGGAAGAAAACCGTTTCAGTTTTTTAAACCCTAGGGTTCGTTTTATTTTTTTTCTCTAGATCGGTTTATTTATTTAGCGAGTGTTCACTCGATCGTTCGTTTTAACGAACGTGTTCTTCGTTTAGGTTCAGATAACGAACGTTCGTTCGTAAAGCTATTCGTTGCTTTTCTTTTCTTGGATTTATTCCGCGGTTTTTCTGATCGCGATTTCTGATCCGATGTTCGATCTAGTATAACTTTTCGCTCGTTTATCCGAATCAGGCGATTCAAGCGCCTAGAGTTTCATCTTGAAACCCTCTTTCCGAATAATCAACTCAAACAAGTTTTTGCCTCTGTAAAATTTGACCCTAGTTCAGATTAGTAAACGGATCTTATTTCTTTCGCCGTTTGAGTTTTGTTGCTTCGTTTGGTTTGATTCTTTTTGCAAACGGAGTTCTTAAGTTGAACTTTCTGGTCAACCTCTTTTAGTTGAGTTTTACCTGTGCATCTTCGCTTGTTTTTAATACACATCCGGGTAGATTGAGGCACCTGGGGAACCCAATGTTGTCTGTTTTATTTTTTGGAAATCCCGGGGTACCCGTGTGATCTTCCTATGGACCGCCACCCAGGCTCAAAGGGAACTGAGATTAATCATGCTAGAAACTTCCTGTGCAGCCACAAGCTACTATGGGCTCTAGCATAGTTGAGTAAATGACGTGAAGCTCTTGAATAGGTAGATCAACAGGCAGTGGGTTTTGTAGGTTTGGTATGGTCTACCCGGAGTAGAGAGTTAATGTTTCTGAAAGACTGTGTCTCGGTCATCCGTTTCTCAAACACCATGTAGTGCGAGAAATCAACGGAGGCGATCAAGTCTTGTGGAGAAAAGTGCACAAACCTCTGCAGAGTGTACAATCTAATCATGGTTAGCCGTGTCCCCGGTTATGGACAATTTTGAGTATCTAGTACTTGAGTATTCACATGTATCTCATCACTCTTAAATTAATATTGTTGGGATGTTAACTACTTTAATTGGGATTGAGAATGATGTCAACCATTCTCAATGATGTTTCAACCACCATGATAGTTAAATTAAAATTTATTCCTTTGTTGTAGGGAAAAATTGGCTTTTCGCAAAATTATAACCATAGAGCTTTCCACTAGCCAAATATGCATGTAGTGATAGCATTATTCTATTCATGCTCTACTGTGTTATATTGCCAGCATATTCCATGTGCTGACCCGTTCTCGGGCTGCAACATATTATGTCGCAGACTTTTCAGACGATGAGTAAGGTTCGATAGGTCGTTGCCATGCAGCTCAGCCATGCCGTTGGAGTTGATGGACTCACTTTATCTTCCAAGCCTTCCGCTGTTATCGCATTAGATGGCCTTAAGCCATATTATTGTAATAAGTTCTCTTTTGAGACATTCGATGTAATAAGTGTGTGATTGCTACTCTGTTATAAATCCTTCGAGTACTGTGTGTGTCAGCATTACCGATCCAGGGATGACACTGAAACACAGAGACTTGACCATCTGAGGTCGGGTCGCTGCAATACTGGAGTCTTCCTTCCTCCCTTGACATACTTGTCCCATACACGTTTCTTGTGGTTGTTGAATGCAACTGCCATCTTCCTAATAGCAGCGTCCTTGACTTTCTCCACATCTGCATCTGTGAAATGATCTGGTAGGCTGAAATGTTCCATGAGAGTTTCCCAAAGCAGAACTTTTTGCCTGTCGTCGACAAAAGTAAGATCTGGATGTGGCTTTGCTGGCTCTCTCCATTCTTGAAGGGAGATCGGGAGTTGGTCCTTCATAAGAACTCCGCACTGACGAACGAACTTGTCCGCAATCTTCGTAGGCGCTAATGGTTCGCCATTAGGTTTGATGGCCTCGACCCTCCTTCAACTTTTTGTTCGGACCTCGTTTCCTGCTGCCTGAAGATTTGCTCGATCCGGATGGCTGAACGAAGAAAGATCGATTCGTTAATATATCTTCAAGTCATTTAAAACATGTGATGATCACCAGATACCTGCTTATATAAATATACCTCGCTGGTCTTTGTTGTTTCAAGATCAACATTTTCTTCTTTGGCGACTCTGGCCCGTTCGTGGACTATTAATCACTGTTTTGGGTCTCGGGTGATTTCCACGATTGACGAACCCTAAGGTACGCTTACGTGTCGGTCATCAACCCTTGCAGTTTTGGCCGATTCTGGCCCGTTTCGTGGACTATTACTCACTTCTTTTTGGGGTCTCGGGTGATTTCCACGATTGGCGAACCCGAAATGCGCTTACGTGTCGGTCATCAACCCTTGCAGTTTTGGCGATTGGCCCGTTCGTGGACTATTAATCACTGTTTTGGGTTCTCGGGCGATTTTCACTTAGCGATCCCGCCCGTTTCGATTCTGGGACTATTACTCACTGTTTTGGGGTCTCGGCGATTTCCACGATTGGCGAACCCGAAATGCGCTTACGTGTCGGTCATCAACCCTTGCGGTTTTGCGATTCGGCCCGTTTCATGGACTATTAATCATTGTTTTGGGTTCTCGGAGCGATTTTCACGATTGACGATCCCCGGGGTGCGCTTACCTGTCGGTCATCAACACTCGCAGTTTTGGCCGACTCTGGCCCGTTTCGTGGACTATTAATCACTGTTTTGGGTTCTCGGAGCGATTTTCACGATTGACGATCCCCAGGGTGCGCTTACCTGTCGGTCATCAACCCTCGCAGTTTTGGCCGATTCTGGCCCGTTTCGTGGACTATTAATCACTGTTTTGGGGTCTCGGAGTGATTTCCACGATTGACGAACCCCAAGGTACGCTTACGTGTCAGTCATCAACCCTTGCAGTTTTGGCCGATTCTGGCCCGTTTCATGGTCTATTACTCATGATTCTTGCCCGATTTGGGGTCCCAGAGCGATTTTCACGATTGACGATCCCCGGGGTGCGCTTACCTGTCGGTCATCAACACTCGCAGTTTTGGCCGACTCTGGCCCGTTTCGTGGACTATTAATCACTGTTTTGGGTTCTCGGGTGATTTCCACGATTAGCGAACCCGAGTGCGCTTACGTGTCGGTCATCAACCCTCGCAGTTTTGGCCGATTCTGGCCCGTTTTGTGGACTATTACTCACTGTTTTGGGGTCTCGGGTGATTTCCACGATTGGCGAACCCAAAATGCGCTTCGTGTCGGTCATCAACCCTTGCAGTTTTGGCGATTCGGCCCGTTTCATGGTCTATTACTCATGATTCTTGCCCGATTTGGGGTCCCGGCGATTTTCACGATTGGCGATCCCGAGTGCGCTTACATCGGTCATCAACACTTTCGCAGTTTTGGCCGACTCTGGCCCGTTTCGTGGACTATTAATCACTGTTTTGGGTTCTCGGAGTGATTTCCACGATTAACGAACCCCGGGGTGCGCTTACGTGTCGGTCATCAACCCTCGCAGTTTTGGCCGATTCTGGCCCGTTTTGTGGACTATTACTCACTGTTTTGGGGTCTCGGAGTGATTTCCACGATTGGCGAACCCAAAATGCGCTTCGTGTCGGTCATCAACCCTTGCAGTTTTGGCGATTCGGCCCGTTCATGGTCTATTACTCATGATTCTTGCCCGTTTGGGGTCCCGGGCGATTTTCACGATTGGCGATCCCGAGTGCGCTTACATCGGTCATCAACACTTTCGCAGTTTTGGCGACTCTGCCCGTTCGTGGACTATTAATCACTGTTTTGGGTTCTCGGAGCGATTTTCACGATTGACGATCCCGAGTGCGCTTACATGTGGTCATCAACCCTCGCGTGGACTATTAATCACTTTTTGGCGATTCCACGATTGGCCCCGTGCGCTGGTGTCTATCATCAACCCTCACTTTTGGCGATTTGGCCCGTTCGATTTCTTGCACGATTTGGGGTCGGGCGATTTTCCGATTGGCGATCCCGGTGCGCTTACGTGTCGGTCATCAACACTTTCGCAGTTTTGGCGACTCGGCCCGTTCGTGGACTATTAATCACTGTTTTGGGTTCTCGGAGCGATTTTCACGATTGACGATCCCCAGGGTGCGCTTACCTGTCGGTCATCAACCCTCGCAGTTTTGGCCGATTCTGGCCCGTTTTGTGGACTATTACTCACTGTTTTGGGGTCTCGGAGTGATTTCCACGATTGGCGAACCCAAAATGCGCTTACGTGTCGGTCATCAACCCTTGCAGTTTTGGCGATTCGGCCCGTTTCATGGTCTATTACTCATGATTCTTGCCGATTTGGGGTCCCGGAGCGATTTTCACGATTGACGATCCCCGGGGTGCGCTTACCTGTCGGTCATCAACACTCGCAGTTTTGGCCGACTCTGGCCCGTTTCGTGGACTATTAATCACTGTTTTGGGTTCTCGGAGTGATTTCCACGATTAACGAACCCCGGGGTGCGCTTACGTGTCGGTCATCAACCCTCGCGTTTTGGCGATTCTGGCCCGTTTGTGGACTATTACTCACTGTTTTGGGGTCTCGGGTGATTTCCACGATTGGCGAACCCAAAATGCGCTTACGTGTCGGTCATCAACCCTTGCAGTTTTGGCCGATTCTGGCCCGTTTCATGGTCTATTACTCATGATTCTTGCCCGTTTTGGCGTCCCAGAGCGAATTTCACGATTGACGATCCCCAGGGTGCGCTTACCTGTCGGTCAACAACACTCGCAGTTTTGGCGACTCAACCCGTTCGTGGACTATTAATCACTGTTTTGGGTTCTCGGGTGATTTTCACGATTAGCGACTTACGGCGGTCATCAACCCTCGCAGTTTTGGCGATTCGGCCCGTTTGTGGACTATTAATCACTGTTTTGGGTTCTCGGGTGATTTCCACGATTGGCGAACCCAAAATGCGCTTACGTGTCGGTCATCAACCCTTGCGGTTTGGCGATTCGGCCCGTTCATGGTCTATTACTCATGATTCTTGCCCGTTTGGGGTCCCGGGCGATTTTCACGATTGTGGCCCGTTTTTGGCGACTCTGGCCCGTTTCGTGGACTATTAATCACTGTTTTGGGTTCTCGGAGTGATTTCCACGATTGACGAACCCCAAGGTGCGCTTACCTGTCGGTCATCAACCCTCGCAGTTTTGGCCGACTCTGGCCCGTTTCGTGGACTATTAATCACTGTTTTGGGGTCTCGGGTGATTTCCGATTGGCGATTGGCGCTTACCCGGTCATCAACCCTTGCAGTTTTGGCGACGTCTCGGTCATTTGTGGCTATTTTTGGCGATCTCGGGCCGATTGGCGAACCCAAATGCGCTTACGTGTCGGTCTATTACTCATTCTGCCCGTTGGTCTATTACTCATGATTCTTGCCCGTTTGGGGTCTCGGGCGATTTTCACGATTGGCGATCCCGCTTACGTGTCGGTCATCAACCCTTCGCAGTTTTGGCGATTCGCCCGTTCGTGGACTTTAATCACTGTGTCGGTCATTTTCACGATTGGCGATCCCGAGTGCGCTTACCCAACCCTTCGCAGTTTTGGCGATCTGGCCCGTTCGTGGACTATTAATCACTGTTTTGGGATTCTCGGGCGATTTTCACGATTGGCGATCCCGAGTGCGCTTACATCGGTCATCAACATCTTTCGCAGTTTTGGCGACTCTGGCCCGTTTGTGGACTATTAATCACTGTTTTGGGTTCTCGGGTGATTTCCACGATTAGCGAACCCGAGTGCGCTTACGTGTCGGTCATCAACCCTCGCGATTTTGGCGATTCGGCCCGTTTGTGGACTATTACTCACTGTTTTGGGGTCTCGGGTGATTTCCACGATTGGCGAACCCAAAATGCGCTTCGTGTCGGTCATCAACCCTTGCAGTTTTGGCGATTCTGGCCCGTTTCATGGTCTATTACTCATGATTCTTGCCCGTTTGGGGTCCCAGAGCGATTTTCACGATTGACGATCCCGAGTGCGCTTACCTGTCGGTCATCAACACTTTCGCGATTTTGGCGACTCGGCCGTTCGTGGACTATTAATCACTGTTTTGGGTTCTCGGAGTGATTTCCACGATTAACGAACCCCGGGGTGCGCTTACATGTCGGTCATCAACCCTCGCAGTTTTGGCCGATTCTGGCCCGTTTTGTGGACTATTACTCACTGTTTTGGGGTCTCGGAGTGATTTCCACGATTGACGAACCCAAAGGTGCGCTTACGTGTCGGTCATCAACCCTTGCGCATTTTGGCGATTCTGGCCCGTTTCGTGGACTATTACTCATGATTGTTTTGGGGTCGGCGATGATTTCCCGACGATTGGCGAACCCAAATGCGCTTACGTGTCGGTCATCAACCCTTGCAGTTTTGGCGATTCGGCCCGTTTCATGGTCTATTACTCATGATTCTTGCCCGATTTGGGGTCGGGCGATTTTCACGATTGACGATCCCCAGGGTGCGCTTACCTGTCGGTCATCAACACTCGCAGTTTTGGCCGACTCTGGCCCGTTTCGTGGACTATTAATCACTGTTTTGGGTTCTCGGAGTGATTTCCACGATTAGCGAACCCGAGTGCGCTTACGTGTCGGTCATCAACCCTCGCGCAGTTTGGCGATTCTGGCCCGTTTGTGGACTATTAATCACTGTTTTGGGGTCTCGGGTGATTTCCACGATTGGCGAACCCAAAATGCGCTTCGTGTCGGTCATCAACCCTTGCAGTTTTGGCGATTCGGCCCGTTTCATGGTCTATTACTCATGATTCTTGCCCGATTTGGGGTCCCGGGCGATTTTCACGATTGGCGATCCCGAGTGCGCTTACACTCGGTCATCAACATCAACCCTCGCAGTTTTGGCCGACTCTGGCCCGTTTCGTGGACTATTAATCACTGTTTTGGGTTCTCGGAGTGATTTCCACGATTAGCGAACCCCGGGGTGCGCTTACGTGTCGGTCATCAACCCTCGCAGTTTTGGCCGATTCTGGCCTGTTTTGTGGACTATTACTCACTGTTTTGGGGTCTCGGGTGATTTCCACGATTGGCGAACCCAAAATGCGCTTACGTGTCGGTCATCAACCCTTGCTTTGGCGATTCTGGCCCGTTTCATGGTCTATTACTCATGATTCTTGCCCGTTTGGGGTCGGGCGATTTTCACGATTGGCGATCCCGAGTGCGCTTACATCGGTCATCAACACTTTCGCAGTTTTGGCGACTCTGGCCCGTTCGTGACTATTAATCACTGTTTTGGTTCTCGGGTCTCGAACCCGGTGCGCTTACATGTGGTCATCAACCCTCGCGAGTTTTGGCGATTCTGGCCCGTTTGTGACTATTACTCCCTGAGTGCGGTCTCGGGTGATTTCCACGATTGGCGTCGGTCAACCCTCGCAGTTTTCGCGATTTCCACGATTGGCTATTAATCACTGTTTTGGGTTCTCGGGGTCTCGGGCGATTTCCACGATTGGCGAACCCCGAGTGCGCTTACGTGTCGGTCATCAACCCTTGCAGTTTTGGCCGATTCTGGCCCGTTTCGTGGACTATTACTCACTGTTTTGGGGTCTCGGGCGATTTTCACGATTGGCGATCCCGAGTGCGCTTACATGTCGGTCATCAACACTTTCGCATTTTGGCGATTCTGGCCCGTTCGTGGACTATTAATCACTGTTTTGGGGTCTCGGGTGATTTCCACGATTGGCGAACCCGAAATGCGCTTACGTGTCGGTCATCAACCCTTGCGCAGTTTTGGCGATTCTGGCCCGTTTCATGGACTATTACTCACTGTTTGCCCGATTTGGGGTCTCGGGCGATTTTCACGATTGGCGATCCCGAAGTGCGCTTACGTGTCGGTCATCAACACTTTTCGCAGTTTTGGCGACTCGGCCCGTTCGTGGACTATTAATCATGTTTTTTGGGGTCTCGGGCGATTTTCACGATTGGCGATCCCGAGTGCGCTTTTGGCGTGGCGGTCATCAACCCTCGCCCGAGTTTGGCGATCATCAACCCCCGTTTTGGCGTGGACTATTAATGGACTATTACTCACTTTTTGGGTCTCGGGTGATTTCCACGATTGGCGAACCCAAAATGCGCTTACGTGTCGGTCATCAACCCTTGCAGTTTTGGCGATTCTGCCCGTTTCATGGTCTATTACTCATGATTCTTGCCCGATTTGGGGTCCCGGGCGATTTTCACGATTGGCGATCCCGAAGTGCGCTTACGTGTCGGTCATCAACACTTTCGCAGTTTTGGCGACTCGGCCCGTTCGTGGACTATTAATCACTGTTTTGGGTTCTCGGGCGATTTTCACGATTGGCGATCCCGATCAACACTTCGTGCGCTTTCGTGGACTATTAATCACTGTTTTGGGTTCGGTCATCAACCTTACTCGGTCATCAACCCTCGCATTTTGGCGATTCTGGCCCGTTTGTGGACTATTACTCACTGTTTTGGGGTCTCGGGTGATTTCCACGATTTCCGAACGAACCCAAAATGCGCTTCGTGTCGGTCATCAACCCTTGCAGTTTTGGCGATTCGGCCCGTTTCATGGTCTATTACTCATGATTCTTGCCCGATTTGGGGTCCCGGGCGATTTTCACGATTGCGATCCCGATCCCGTGCGCTTACATCGGTCATCAACACTTCGCAGTTTTGGCGACTCTGGCCCGTTCGTGGACTATTAATCACTGTTTTGGGTTCTCGGGTTCCACGATTTCGAACCCGACGATTACATGTCGAACCCTCGAGTTTTGCGCTTTTGTGGACTATTACTCACTTTTTGTCGGTCATCAACCCTCGCATCAACCCTTTCGTTTTGGCGATTCTGGCCCGTTTGTGGACTATTACTCACTGTTTTGGGGTCTCGGGTGATTTCCACGATTGGCGAACCCAAAATGCGCTTCGTGTCGGTCATCAACCCTTGCAGTTTTGGCGATTCGGCCCGTTTCATGGTCTATTACTCATGATTCTGGCCCGTTTTGGGGTCCCGGCGATTTTCACGATTGGCGATCCCGAGTGCGCTTACATCGGTCATCAACACTTTCGCGGTTTTGGCGATTCTGGCCCATTTCGTGGACTATTAATCATTGTTTTGGGTTCTCGGAGTGATTTCCACGATTAACGAACCCCGGGGTGCGCTTACGTGTCGGTCATCAACCCTCGCGGTTTTGGCCGATTCTGGCCCGTTTTGTGGACTATTACTCACTGTTTTGGGGTCTCGGAGTGATTTCCACGATTGACGAACCCAAAGGTGCGCTTACGTGTCGGTCATCAATCCTCGCAGTTTTGGCCGATTTTGGCCCGTTTCATGGTCTATTACTCATGATTCTGGCCCATTTTGGGGCCCAGAGCGATTTTCACGATTGACGAACCCCAAGGTACGCTTACGTGTCGGTCATCAACCCTCACAGTTTTGGCCGATTCTGGCCCGTTCTATGGACTATTACTCATGATTCTTGCCGATTTGGGGTCTCGGGCGATTTTCACGATTGGCGATCCCGAGTGCGCTTACATGTCGGTCATCAACACTTCGCAGTTTGGCGACTCTGGCCCTTTTCGTGGACTATTAATCACTGTTTTGGGTTCTCGGAGTGATTTCCACGATTAACGAACCCCGGGGTGCGCTTACGTGTCGGTCATCAACCCTCGCAGTTTTGGCCGATTCTGGCCCGTTTTGTGGACTATTACTCACTGTTTTGGGGTCTCGGAGTGATTTCCACGATTGGCGAACCCAAAATGCGCTTCGTGTCGGTCATCAACCCTTGCAGTTTTGGCGATTCTGGCCCGTTTCATGGTCTATTACTCATGATTCTTGCCCGTTTTGGGGTCCCAGAGCGATTTTCACGATTGACGATCCCCAGGGTGCGCTTACCTGTCGGTCAACAACACTCGCAGTTTTGGCGACTCGGGCCGTTCGTGGACTATTAATCACTGTTTTGGGTTCTCGGGTGATTTCCACGATTAACGAACCCGAGTGCGCTTACATGTCGGTCATCAACCCTCGCGGTTTTGGCGATTCTGGCCCGTTTGTGGACTACATCGGTCATCAACTCACTTTTGGCGGGGTCTCGGGACTATTTCCACGATTCTCGGGCGATTTTCACGATTGGCGAACTGCGCTTACGTGTCGGTCATCAACCCGCAGTTTTGGCGATTCTGGCCCGTTTGTGGACTATTACTCACTGTTTTGGGGTCTCGGGTGATTTCCACGATTGGCGAACCCAAAATGCGCTTACGTGTCGGTCATCAACCCTTGCAGTTTTGGCGATTCGGCCCGTTTCATGGTCTATTACTCATGATTCTTGCCCGATTTGGGGTCCCGGGCGATTTTCACGATTGGCGATCCCGAGTGCGCTTACATCGGTCATCAACTTTTCGCAGTTTTGGCGACTCTGCCCGTTCGTGGACTATTAATCACTGTTTTGGGTTCTCGGGTGATTTCCACGATTAACGAACCCGAGTGCGCTTACGTGTCGGTCATCAACCCTCGCGATTTTGGCGATTCTGGCCCGTTTGTGGACTATTACTCACTGTTTTGGGGTCTCGGGTGATTTCCACGATTGGCGAACCCAAAATGCGCTTCGTGTCGGTCATCAACCCTTGCAGTTTTGGCGATTCGGCCCGTTCATGGTCTATTACTCATGATTCTTGCCCGTTTTGGCGTCCCAGAGCGAATTTCACGATTGACGATCCCGAGTGCGCTTACAACACTCGGTCATCAACACTTTCGCAGTTTTGGCGACTCTGGCCCGTTTCGTGGACTATTAATCACTGTTTTGGGTTCTCGGGTGATTTCCACGATTAACGAACCCGAGTGCGATTACATGTGGGGTCGGTCATCAACCCTGCGCGGTCATCAACCCTTGTTTTGGCGATTCTGGCCCGTTTGTGGACTATTACTCACTGTTTTGGGGTCTCGGGTGATTTCCACGATTGGCGAACCCGAAGTGCGCTTACGTGTCGGTCATCAACCCTTTTCGCAATTTTGGCGATTCTGGCCCGTTTGTGGACTATTACTCACTGTTTTGGGGTCTCGGGTGATTTCCACGATTGGCGAACCCAAAATGCGCTTACGTGTCGGTCATCAACCCTTGCAGTTTTGGCGATTCGGCCCGTTTCATGGTCTATTACTCATGATTCTTGCCCGATTTGGGATTTTCACGATTGGCGATCCCGGGCGCTTATTTCATCAACACTTTCACGATTGTGGACGATCCGATTAACGAACCCGTGCGCTTACATCGGTCATCAACCTTCGCGTTTTGGCGACTCTGGCCCGTTCGTGGACTATTAATCACTGTTTTGGGGTCTCGGGTGATTTCCACGATTAGCGAACCCAAATGCGCTTACGTGTCGGTCATCAACCCTTGCAGTTTGGCGATTCGGCCCGTTTGTGGACTATTACTCATGATTCTTGCCGTTTTGGGTCTCGGGCGATTTCCACGATTGGCGATCCCGAAATGCGCTTACATCGGTCATCAACACTTCGCAGTTTTGGCGACTCGGCCCGTTCTGGACTATTAATCACTGTTTGGGGTCTATTTTCACGATTGGCGATCCCGAGTGCGCTTACATTGGGCAGTTTTGGCGACTCGGGCCCGTTCGTGGACTATTAATCACTGTTTTGGGTTCTCGGGCGATTTCACGATTAACGATCCCGAGTGCGCTTACGTGTCGGTCATCAACCCTTTCGCGGTTTTGGCGATTCTGGCCCGTTTCGTGGACTATTACTCACTGTTTTGGGGTCTCGGAGTGATTTCCACGATTGACGAACCCAAAGGTGCGCTTACGTGTCGGTCATCAACCCTCGCAGTTTTGGCCGATTTTGGCCCGTTTCATGGTCTATTACTCATGATTCTGGCCCATTTTGGGGCCCAGAGCGATTTTCACGACTGACGATTCCCAAGGTGCGCTTACCTGTCGGTCATCAACACTCGCAGTTTTGGCCGACTCTGGCCCGTTTCGTGGACTATTAATCACTGTTTTGGGTTCTCGGAGTGATTTCCACGATTAACGAACCCCGGGGTGCGCTTACGTGTCGGTCATCAACCCTCGCAGTTTTGGCCGATTCTGGCCCGTTTTGTGGACTATTACTCACTGTTTTGGGGTCTCGGAGTGATTTCCACGATTGACGAACCCAAAATGCGCTTCGTGTCGGTCATCAACCCTTGCAGTTTTGGCGATTCGGCCCGTTTCATGGTCTATTACTCATGATTCTTGCCCGTTTTGGGTCCCGGGCGATTTTCACGATTGGCGATCCCGAGTGCGCTTACATCGGTCATCAACACTTCGCAGTTTTGGCGACTCTGGCCCGTTTCGTGGACTATTAATCACTGTTTTGGGTTCTCGGGTGATTTCCACGATTAACGAACGCTTACGAGTCATCGCCCTTACATGATTTCCACGATTGGCGAACCCAAAATGCGCTTACGTGTCGGTCATCAACCCTTGCAGTTTTGGCGATTCGGCCCGTTTCATGTTCTTGCCGGGGGTCCCGGGCATTTTCAACCCGAAAGCGCTTACGTCTCATCAACACTTCGCAGTTTTGGTTTTGGCGATTCGGCCCGTTTGGACTATTAATCACTGTTTTGGGTTCTCGGGTGATTTCCACGATTGGCGAACCCGAAGTGCGCTTACGTGTCGGTCATCAACCCTTCGCAGTTTTGGCGATTCTGGCCCGTTTGTGGACTATTACTCACTGTTTTGGGGTCTCGGGTGATTTCCACGATTGGCGAACCCAAAATGCGCTTACGTGTCGGTCATCAACCCTTGCAGTTTTGGCGATTCGGCCCGTTTCATGGTCTATTACTCATGATTCTTGCCCGTTTGGGGTCCCGGGCGATTTTCACGATTGGCGATCCCGAGTGCGCTTACATCGGTCATCAACACTTTCGCGGTTTTGGCGACTCTGGCCCGTTTCGTGGACTATTAATCACTGTTTTGGGTTCTCGGAGTGATTTCCACGATTAACGAACCCCGGGGTGCGCTTACGTGTCGGTCATCAACCCTCGCAGTTTTGGCCGATTCTGGCCCGTTTTGTGGACTATTACTCACTGTTTTGGGGTCTCGGGTGATTTCCACGATTGACGAACCCAAAATGCGCTTCGTGTCGGTCATCAACCCTTGCAGTTTTGGCGATTCGGCCCGTTTCATGGTCTATTACTCATGATTCTTGCCCGTTTTGGCGTCCCAGAGCGATTTTCACGATTGACGATCCCCAGTGCGCTTACCTGTCGGTCATCAACACTCGCAGTTTTGGCCGACTCTGGCCCGTTTCGTGGACTATTAATCACTGTTTTGGGTTCTCGGAGCGATTTTCACGATTGACGATCCCCAGGGTGCGCTTACCTGTGGTCATCAACCCTCGCGATTTTGGCGATTCTGGCCCGTTTTGTGGACTATTAATCACTGTTTTGGGGTCTCGGGTGATTTCCACGATTGGCGAACCCTCGGGTGATTTCCACGATGCGCTTACGTGTCGGTCATCAACCCTTGCAGTTTTGGCCGATTCTGGCCCGTTTCGTGGACTATTAATCACTGTTTTGGGGTCTCGGGCGATTTCCACGATTGGCGAACCCAAAATGCGCTTACGTGTCGGTCATCAACCCTTGCAGTTTTGGCGATTCTGGCCCGTTCATGGACTATTACTCATGATTTGGGGTTGGGTGATTTGGCGCTTCCCGGGGCGATTTCCACGATTTTCACGATTGCCCGCGATCACGATTGGCGATCCCGAAATGCGCTTACGTGTCGGTCATCAACACTTCGCAGTTTTGGCGACTCGGCCCGTTCGTGGACTATTAATCACTGTTTTGGGTTCTCGGGTGATTTCCACGATTAACGAACCCGAGTGCGCTTACATGTCGGTCATCAACCCTCGCGGTTTTGGCGATTCTTCGGCCCGTTTGTGGACTATTACTCACTGATTTTGCCGTTTCAACCCTCGCGGTCGGGCGATTTCCACGATTGGCGAACGCTTACGTGTCGGTCATCAACCCTGCGCTTTTGGCGATTCGGTCATCTATTAACCATGATTTTGGCGATTCTGGCCCGTTTGCGCTGGACTATTAACTCACTGTTTTGGGGTCTCGGGTGATTTCCACGATTGGCGAACCCAAAATGCGCTTACGTGTCGGTCATCAACCCTTGCAGTTTTGGCGATTCGGCCCGTTTCATGGTCTATTACTCATGATTCTTGCCCGATTTGGGGTCCCAGGCGATTTTCACGATTGGCGATCCCGAGTGCGCTTACATGTCGGTCATCAACACTTTTCGCAGTTTTGGCGACTCTGGCCCGTTCGTGGACTATTAATCACTGTTTTGGGTTCTCGGGTGATTTCCGACGATTACACGAACCCGAGTGCGCTTACGTGTCGGTCATCAACCCTCGCATCAACCCTCGTTTTGGCGATTCTGGCCCGTTTGTGGACTATTACTCACTGTTTTGGGGTCTCGGGTGATTTCCACGATTGGCGAACCCCCAAATGCGCGTGTCGTGTCGGTCATCAACCCTTGCAGTTTTGGCGATTCGGCCCGTTTCATGGTCTATTACTCATGATTCTTGCCCGTTTGGGGTCCCGGGCGATTTTCACGATTGGCGATCCCGAGTGCGCTTACATCGTCGGTCATCAACACTTTTCGCGTTTTGGCGACTCTGGCCCGTTTCGTGGACTATTAATCACTGTTTTAGGTTCTCGGAGTGATTTCCACGATTAACGAACCCCGGAGTGCGCTTACGTGTCGGTCATCAACCCTTGCAGTTTTGGCCGATTCTGGCCCGTTTGTGGACTATTACTCACTGTTTTGGGGTCTCGGGTGATTTCCACGATTGGCGAACCCAAAGTGCGCTTACGTGTCGGTCATCAACCCGATCCCGAGTTTTGGCATCAACTTTCCCGTTTGGCGACTCTATTCACTGTTTTGGGTTCTCGGCGATTTCCACGATTAGGATCCCGTTTGTGGACTATTACTCACTTTTGGCGATTCTGGCCCGTTTGTGGGGTTAATCACTGTTTTGGGTGGGTGATTTCCACGATTGGCGAACCCAAAATGCGCTTACGTGTCGGTCATCAACCCTTGCAGTTTTTGGCGATTCGGCCCGTTTCATGGTCTATTACTCATGATTCTTGCCCGATTTGGGGTCCCGGCGATTTTCACGATTGGCGATCCCGAGTGCGCTTACATCGGTCATCAACACTTTCGCGGTTTTGGCGACTCGGCCCGTTCGTGGACTATTAATCACTGTTTTGGGTTCTCGGAGCGATTTTCACGATTGACGATCCCCAGGGTGCGCTTACCTGTCGGTCATCAACCCTCGCAGTTTTGGCCGATTCTGGCCCGTTTCGTGGACTATTAATCACTGTTTTGGGTTCTCGGAGCGATTTTCACGATTGACGATCCCCAGGGTGCGCTTACCTGTCGGTCATCAACACTTCGGTCATCAACCCTTCGCTATTAATCACTTTGGCGATTCTTGGCCCGTTTCGTGGACTATTACTCACTGTTTTGGGGTCTCGGAGTGATTTCCACGATTGACGAACCCCAAGGTACGCTTACGTGTCGGTCATCAACCCTTGCAGTTTTGGCCGATTCTGGCCCGTTTCATGGTCTATTACTCATGATTCTTGCCCGATTTGGGGTCCCAGAGCGATTTTCACGATTGACGATCCCCAGGGTGCGCTTACCTGTCGGTCATCAACACTCGCAGTTTTGGCCGACTCTGGCCCGTTTCGTGGACTATTAATCACTGTTTTGGGTTCTCGGAGTGATTTCCACGATTAACGAACCCCGGGGTGCGCTTACGTGTCGGTCATCAACCCTCGCAATTTTGGCCGATTCTGGCCCGTTTTGTGGACTATTACTCACTGTTTTGGGGTCTCGGAGTGATTTCCACGATTGACGAACCCAAAATGCGCTTACGTGTCGGTCATCAACCCTTGCAGTTTTGGCGATTCTGGCCCGTTTCATGGTCTATTACTCATGATTCTTGCCCGTTTGGGGTCCCGGGCGATTTTCACGATTGGCGATCCCGAGTGCGCTTACATCGGTCATCAAC
>JAHIAM010005839.1:0-26496 GCA_021605205.1 Aegilops longissima | reverse complement strand
TTGTCTTCCTACGAAAATCATGCACCAAACCTGTGAACCGAACGCAGCCTTAGCTGTTCTTAATCTAATGTCCTCGTAAAATGAAGCCATGCCACCGTTATAAGCCATGACAAGTTTAGCCAAATGTTTTTCCTATAATTGTTTGAGACTCGACTGTTTCTCTCAGGTTTTTTGTGCAAACAGGTATATCCAATTCACCTGGTTGCTGTTGTGACCTTTTATATCGCACAAAACTCTTCTTAAAAGAAGTGACTTTTGTGTTGTTTAACTCGAATGTCGAATGGAACAGTTGGTTCATTTTGGTGGAACTGCACAAAGGGAGATATGTGTTCCAATCCTCATCATCCATATTGGCTCCATAACCTTCCATTAGGTAAGAATGATATTTAATGCATGTGTTCATCTCTATTTTCCGACGCCATGAGAAAATAATGCTGTTTTTTACTAGTACACTTGTACTCCTCACCGACAAAAACCAATTCTGAATTAGAAGGCCAATCATGTACTTGGTTTCACCAACTGTGAGGAGAAAGAGAAACAGAGCATGAAGAGAAAGAAGAAGAAGAATAAACAAAGGCTAAGGCGATCTTGTCTGAAGCTTGAGGCCTCAAATGAGGCCATTCAAGGGCTCCAAAGAATGACTACCTTACATGTGAGACAATCCTCCGTGGAGCCCTTCCACTTCTCGCTGTCTCACTTAATTAATTAGGAGTACTTAAGTACCACTAATTTATTAATCGCCTAATTTTCCTGTGGAGTTAAACAAATCTTTAGTAGGACCCTATGCTGAATCATGTAATGTGTATGTTTGTCTATGGAGGTGAATCATGTGTGGAGCAGGAGGAATATTATTAGTGTCATGACATAATAGTGCTATTGTTTTTCATGTCAATTTATTGCCATTAGTTCAATGAGGCAATGTTTTGCATATTGTCCATCATGAATTTGATGCTACTGTTTGAGTAATATGCTAATGGCTTCCTATCCTTTCTCACTAAGCTAATGAAGGTTTCACCTTGTTCCTACTTGTGCAAACAGGGATCATGTTGTGCCAATCATACATTTTAGTGGAACTACACAAGACAATACAATGAACTGTATCCCAGCCAGTGTTTTAACTCTGCTGGAAGTTCTTGATAATCTTTCGATATAATATCAGCACTGGTAAACAAGAGTGATTTCAACCATACATTTGAAGTGCACAAAATATATACTATTGTGTGATTCCAAGGAGTGCTTTATCATCTCTTATGGGACTATATGAATGCTTTTTTTCTCAAAGTTGGTACGGGCTCAAGGCCTTCATCCATATTAGTTTGTCATCATCTCTATTTGTATCGTACATCATCATGAGAAACTCCTTTATCTTTGCACGCTAAAGTTTTGCAACCTATGATAAATGGCAATGCTTTGAGTGTTGAGTTGAGCTAATTGGCACCGATTAAATAAACTAATACCTCTTTTAAGCAAGACTACTATGTTGCTAACTTTACCCATTAAGATAATGAGGGTGCTTCTATTTGTTAGTGTATGTTTCATCAACTAGTCCCACTATTACAGTAATCTCACTCTCTCAATATATGTGCCAACAGGATGCTCGATTTTGGTGGAACTGCACAAAACTTTGGGTGTTTCATTGCCTCGACAGCTTCCGGCCCTTTCCCCTCACCACTAATCTCTGCTTTTCTTCCTTTGTCGTCACCGCTATTTATCTCGGCTTCCAAAAAAGGAAATAGTAATTGATATGCTACCTCACACAAAGTTGGTACTGGTCTTTATCCCGATTATTGTGCCTATCATATGTATTGGTAATTTGGTATTGTGCTACTGTTTGCCGATTTCATAAAGGAGTAATTTGAGCCCGAACTCGCAGCAAATCATTACATCGGGTGATTTCAGAGAACTGCACAAAATGATCGATGGACAGGTACTTATGCTGCTGCTATGTGCTCCAAAGTTCACTCGCATAAGCATCAATGTTGACAAGAAGTGCCTATATTCATTCGAGTATCAACCGCGGCCAACCAATTGTCAAACTCCAAGTATTAGGAGAGTGAACGCCAAAAATATTGCTTGGTGCATAGCCCGTAAAAACGCACTCCACTCTTTTTTAGTCCCAACTTGTGCCTTTTGGTTATCGGCACATATGGTAGCGAACTATATGGCATGGAGTCTAAAGATTCCGCATGTTGGTTGACATGTATATTCATCCGCACTTAATCACCGCATGCCAAGGATGCTCCATTTCAGCTTGAACTGCACAAAAAATTTGGGTGGTTCATTTTCTCAACCGCCTCCTTTCTCGCTCACAATGTAGAATTTTGGCTAGATACAGACCAAGATGAGCCAAGAACTAGTTGGATGAAAGTAGTGGCCAAGTTGCTCAAACCTCCTCAAAGACGAGGCCACTATTTGAGGATAAACCTACAAGCAAAGTTCAGATTGTCTCAGGCTCTTATGTACTCGAAAGTTTACTCAGACAAGAACTAATTTTAGCAAGAAGTACTTCCGATTGAACACCATTTACCAGTCTGTACCCTAGGTAATTAAAGTTTGTCCACGGATCATATTGGCTGTGATCTCAATCATTTGGATGCATAAACATATTGAACATGTGTATATCTGAATCTTTTTGTGAATTATGTATGAATATTGTCGTGTGATCTATCAATCATTTGGATGCATGATATGCCGAGCTTGTGTATATATGAATCTTTTGAGTTGTTGATAGTGAATGTTGGCTATGAATACTAACGTGTCCTCGTGAACCTGAGTTTGATATGAATGTTTACCTTTTCTGTTGTATTTGTGTGTGAACTTGTTAGTATGCCTACTGTGGGGTATAAAACGATGTCTCTTATAAAAGTAAAGCTGTGTCCAATTTATGTTTTCCTTCTAACCACATTATATATATTTATATTATTACTATTATCGATATTCTATAGAGACTTATATATACATTATAAAAATATCCCACGGTTATTAACTTATAAAGGTAAATGTTTAACGGAAGTTGGCAAGGAAAATCCTGGTTGTTTTTGACTCACAGCAAGGAAAATCCTGGTGATTATGCATAAAAGCTTGTAAGATTTTAAGGACCAGTTTAATAATAACGCTACCATTTTTATTTTGAGCAATAACTCATAATTTCTTAATTATATATATATATATATATATATATATATATATATATATATATATATATATATATATATATATATATATAATGTGCCTCTCGTGTTTATTCTTTGATATTAATTGCTCCTTCTAACATAACATTATATATATAACGAGCCCACCTAATACGGTATTTCAAGGAAGTGCAAATGGGCTGGGATTTCTTAGAAAATATAAATGGGCCTGATTGAAGCGAAATTATTTGTTCACCCAGCCCAGCAAATGGACTGTACATTCTAGAAAACATGGGTTAAATATATGCCATATTTTTGCAGTCGACATGTGGGCCAATAGGTCGGAAGTTTCACGCAGGCGTTGTAAAATTGGTCAACAAATGATTGTGTCATCCACAACCATTGATTTATATCCAACGGCCGACATGCACCTTCAATCTCTCGCCTTCTTCCTCCAAAGACGCTGGACCGCTTCGGTCCGCCTCCGCAAGAAGCGGCTCGCTTAGCACGCTTTCATTGCCAGTAGCACTACCCCACCATCGCCGTGCTATCCCTCCACCCTCGACACCTCCTGTTATTCTCCATGACTACAGCCCAACACCGCAATGTAACCAGTTATAACCCTTCTCCTCCTCTCAATATGCGACTCCACCGCCGTGTTTTCCCATCTTCGAAGTCGCCCTCGTCCGGGCCTCGCTGCGCCCACCGCCGCGCAGTGCTCAAGGCGGCGTGGTCAACAAACGAGAGTCATCGAAGAGGATCAGACTGAGAGCTCGACGCTAGGAACCATGAGGTCCATGGTCACCCGCAAGAAAAGTTCCTCCTTATTAAGCTGAAAAATGTTTCTCCACCGATAGCTGGGACCCACCGCTGTATCTTCGCATGGAAGGAAGTGTCTCCTTGTTTTGCGAAAAAATTATTCATCCTGCTGACAACCGGGACCCGCCAGACGGTGACTGACTTGTGGGCCTACTATGGACGGTACGCATCGACTTTGTCAACTTAATCAACAAATGATTCTAGCAGCTGGACCGTTGATGTTAATCCAACAGCCGTGTTCTTCTTCAACCTCTCGTTCTGCTCCTCGCCTCCGTGGGCGGCACCGCTGATCGTGATGCCGCATCCGAATCCAGTGAAGTTTCCCACCTTCCATCTCATGCACCCCACCGCCTGCCTTCCCCATCTCCGGTCATTCCAACAGGTGCGCCGCACGGTGTGGTCAACGTGGTCAACAACCGAGAGTCATTGGAAGATGACCGTGACGTGAGAGGTCGACAAGGGGACGCACCACGCCCATGGACGATGCATGCAACGGAACGCGGCGAGGTCAACGGGTCAAGGAACCACTTTACATCCGGCGATACCAGACGCGGAGAGTCTCACCGGGTCCACGGCCGCAGCAAGTAAGTGCCTCCTTATTATGCGGAAAATAATGATTCCTCCAATCGACAGCTAGGGACCCACCGAAGGGCCACCGATTTTGCGAAAAAAATGTTTGCCCTTGACCGCTGGGACCCACCTAACGGGCCACCGATTTCGTGAAAAAACGCTCCCACCACTGCCACCGACCCACCGGAAGTGCCTCCTTATTACGCAAAAAATGAATACTCCCCGCCTAGCCGGGACCCACCTTGGTGGAGGCTGACTTGTGGGCCTACTAAGTTGATGGGGACGAAGGGCTTTGTCAACTTAGTCAATATGAACGATTCTAGCTCCAAAGGACTGACGATGTCCATCCAATGGTCAGAGTGCTTCTTCAACCTCCGTATTCTTGCTCCACTACCAAAGCAGCGCCGTTGTGCCAGATGTTCCTCGCCTGGTGGTCGGGTTGTGTTGCCACGGAGGCCTCACCGCCTCTACTATTCCCACCGCTGGCCAAGTTCATGGCGGGCGGCAGCCTCACACCGCAGCCAACCAAGGAACCTCAGATTCTCCGCTGGCTTCCACTGTCGCTGTTTTCCTCTGCCCGCTCGCCCCTTCCTAGGCTCGCTTGCCCACCGCCTGGTGCTCTCACAGGCGTGGTCAACATTGTCAAGGAACGACTTCCATCGGAAGAGTACTGTACATGGAGAGGCTAACAGTGGGTCCACGGCCACATCCCAGTTTTTTTGTGATTTGCCAAGTAAGTCGCTTTGTCAGGCCTGTTGGGCTGCAAATCTTTCAAGATGAGGAGAGCTTTCATTCGGCTGGCCGAGAAAATGGCCCATCAGTAATGAGAAATGGGATGTACATTTGTAAAACACATCAAACCGACAATTAGTTTCAAATATCTTTTTTCTTTCATTTTGAGATTTTAAATTACATTAATTTTTATGCATGGAGAATTTGTTGGATTTTATATTGTTATACATTTATTTTTAAAATCAGTTTGAATGTGAGTCTAAATTTCGGATTAAAAACAGTTCGACCGCACCAAATATGCAAAATTTCGATAATCTTTTTATCGTGGCTACAATATGAGCTGTAATGCTAACAAAAAGAATATGGGCTAAAAAACCTTAATAATTAGCAAATGGGCTGTAAATTATTAGAAATAATAGCAGATGAGCTGGATGCTGTTTTCCACAGCTTGAGGCTTTCCTAAAAAGGTTGATGCACAAGCAAAGGATCGCTGGATGGCCATCCAACGCCATCGCGCTTCTTCAATCTCTCGCTTCTTCCTGCTCCAAACGCCAAACAGCAATCGCGGACTGCTCGTCCCTCCTCCTCGCTGGCCGCCTCGCTGCCGCCAGCCTCACCGCCCCACCGCATTCCCATCGCTGCCTAGCCATCCTCTACTCACCCACACCTGCTGTTATTCTCCGCGACGGCAGACGAACCAAGAAACCTCAGACAACATACTCCTCCGTGGGAAACAATCTGCCGAGTCTTCCCTGCCGTCGTCGCTCCGCCTTTAGGCTCGCCGCCGCCCACCGCCTCGGTGTTTTCGGCGCTGCCTGGTCAACGTGTTTCAACGAATCGACATGCATCCGGCGGATCAGATGTGGAGAGGCCGATAGCTGGGTCCATCGCCGCACGCAAGGAAATGCCTCCTTATTACACGCAAAATAATGATTCCTCCACCGACATCGGGACCCACCGAAGGGCCTTCAGATTTCGCGAAAAAACGCTATCCGCCACGACAGCTCTGGACTCACTAGCTATATCTTTGCACGCAAGGAAGTGCCTCCTTATTACGCACAAAAAATGAATACTCCCGCCGTTAGCTAGGACCCAAAGATAGTGGCAGGCTGACTTAGGGCCTACTTGTTGACAGGACGGAGGGCTTTGTCAACTTAGTCAATATGCACGATTCTAGCTCCAAAGGACCGTGACGATGTCCATCCAACGGCCGTAGTGCTTCTTAAACCTCTGTCTTCTTGCTCCACCGCCAAACCAGCGCCGGTCGTGCTCGTGGCTCCTGCCTCCCGTGGTCGGGTTGCGATGCGCGCGGAGGCCTCACAGCCCCTACTACTCCCACCGCTGGCTAGGCCATCCTCTACTCATCCACACCCCTCGTTATTCATGGAGACGGCAGCCTCACACCGCAGCGAACCAAGGAACCTCAGACTTCAGACGCTGCGGCATCCATCGCTGCCTTTTCCCAGCCCGTCGCCCCCTTCCTAGGCTCGCTGCCGCCGACCGCCTGCGCTCGGCGCGCGCGTGGTCAATATGGTCAAGGAACGGCTTCCATCGGACGTGGATCGTGACGTGGAGAGGCCGATACCGGGTCCACGGCCGCAGCAAGGAATTGCCTCCTTATTACGCGCAAAATAATTATTCTCCACCGACAGTGGGGACCCACCGGACGGGCCACCGATTTCGCAAAAACCGCTTGCCCTCGATCGCCGGGACCCACCAGCCACATCTTCGCACGCAAGGAAGTGCGCCCGCAAAAAACGATTCGCCGACCGCTGGGACCCACCAGCTACATCTTCGCAGTAAGGAAGTGCTCGATACCGACCCACCTGGTCGAAGCATACGAAGCGCTTGTCATTCTGGTCGCGAACATGTACGCATATATATATCGGTGGATGTAGAGGCGCCGCACGTGTCGTAGTAGAGGCGCGCACATAGCATGTACACGCACGCACAGCGCCGTGGTGCAAGAAAGAAAATACGGCCACGATGTGTACATATGGGTGGATTCAACGCCATCTGCGACAATGTATGGCCGTGGCTCGTACATGGCTGGGTCGGAACGGAGAAACGCCGCCGCCAGTGTTCATGGGGAGGCAACGAATGCGCCGTGTTCATGGGGAGGCAACGGAATGCGCCGTGTTCATCGGGAGGCAACGGAACGCGGGAGCCAACCGCTGGGTCGGAACGAAATGCGGGTCATGTTCATCGGGAGGGCTTGATGGAACGGCAATGGAACGAGGCTCGGCGACCGCCTAACGGAGGAAACGGACTCCCACGCTCGAACGGGTCCCGTGATCGGAAGGGTGTGGCGCATCAAGAACGGAGGAAACGGACCTCCCACGGTTTGAAACGAGGGTCCTATTGATTGGGAGGTGTGGCGATCGCAAAACGGATTTAACCATACCTCCTACGGTCAAACGGGGTCCTGTTGATCGGGAGGGTGTGGCGCATCGCAAAACGGATTTAAACGGACCTCCTATGGTCGAAACAGGGTCCTGTTCATCGAGAGGGTGTGGCGATCGCAAAACGGGACTCCACAGATACCGTTTCATCTCCACCGCCGACCTTCTCCAGCCTCCATGGGCTACCGCCGACCTCCTCCAACCTCCACGGCCCTCGCTCATCCAGCCTCCACCGCCGCTACTCCACCGCCATCGCTCAACTACCCTCCACGGGCACCCTCCACCGCTTCATCGCTCATTCAGCCTCCACACCATGGGGTCCTGCTCAACCACCCTCCACGGGCACCCTCCACCGCTTCATCGCTCATCCAGCCTCTACCACACCACGGGTCCTCGTTCATCCGCAGGCAACGCCACCGCCACTATTCATCCAAACCCCCGCAACGCCATCGCTCATCCAATCGATTGGCTTCAGCTAGCAGCAGAGCGGCGAATCGCCAATCGGTTTCGCCAACAGCCATCGATCGATCGCCGGGTTCAAGAACACGAGCGCAAAGGTAATCGCCGGGTTCGCTAGAGCCCAACGCCTCGCCGGGTTCATGAGCTAACGCCGAACACACGCACAGATGTGTACGAGAGAACGCGATCGCTCGCCCCGACCTCCCACCGTGAACTGGAACTCCCTGAAATTTTCCTCGCCTCGCTTCTACCATGGTTTTTCCGTCATGGACAGCCCAAAGAATGTCATGCAGCTGCCTCCGCCCGCCCAGACGAAAAGCCCATTTCTCATGATTTTTGTCATATAAGTAGGAGCCCACCACATCTATGATGATACCGGTTTTGTCACAATTATCGCTATAGAAGTGTCATATGTATGACATAATTTTTTTTCGCTCGCCCAAAAATGTCACGGATGTGTCTTTTTTGTAGTGGAGCTAACCTCTTCACGGTTCCGCCTAAGCTGTCGGCGGGGGCTAAGTCGGTGTCCCTCCACATTCATATTGACAAGCTCACGCCCTAAATGATTCTACAAAGGCCTTCTGCTTATCTTAGTAATATGCTAATATAGGGCTAGCTCGGTCTACTTTAGCTTAAGAGATGGTGGGTTTTGGTATGATGCAGCAATTACTTCGACATCGATCATCAATTAAAGTAATTTCCAACTGTCGAACGTATATTTTGTCTGTTGGATATAAAGTTCCTTTGCACTACAGGATGCTGCTAACGCGACACCATGATCAAAGACCCTTCGAGAAACTGTGTGCGATGCAATAATCGCAAACAGTGATGTATGAAAACTGTCAGAAATGTATAAAACGTTTGTGATGACGGATGCATCAAACATTGTTCAGGTTTTAGTTGCATATACGATGAGGAGGAACAAAAGAAACGGGCTGCCAGATGAAGGCATGTGCGATACACAGCATACGGTTCACTCGGATGAACTGTTTGTGATTAGGCAACACAAAAGAAACGATCAACCAGATCTAGGTGTGTGTGATTGAGGGCATACGCTTCAGAAGGATTAACTGTTTGCTATTAGGCAACAAAACAGAAACGGGTCAGCCAGATATAAGTGTCTGCGATTGATGGCATACACTTCACATGGATGAACTGTTTGCGATTAGCCACAACAATCTGAAACAGTTAGATAGATCAACGTGTGTGCGCTAGACTGGCACACACATTCTAATTAAAAGAACCGTGCGCGATGGTGCTGACATTGCCTATTGTGGTGCACCCTATGGTGCAAACACCACGTACGTGGCCGAGAAGGCATACATGCCCACGTTACGCCTTCCAGGAATAGTGCTGCACTTATAACCGTCAGTAAATTTTGAGCATGCGCCCCGCCACAATTTTTTAGAAGAACAGGAGGCCGATCCCATCACATTCCAAATTGCAAACCTATCCACACCGATCAAAACCTAAACGGTTTCCCACTTAGGAGCGACATTACTGCTTATAGATACTACTACTCCAAGATGACTGCACATTCCTCCTCAACTCCTTATCCACAAAACAAACAAGTCACCATCATCGCTCTTTGCGCCCCGCCTGCCAGCGGAGTTCTGGTTTGAGAGATTGCCACTAGGGAGAGGTGAGCCCGGAAGCGAAGCACGAGATGTCCCCTCGCCGCGAAAAGCAGCCAACATGTCCCGCCGCTGGGTCAGAGTAGCAGAGAGGTCCCGCCGCCGATGTAGCAGATCGGTCCGGCCAAGACCGCTGAAGCAGAAGAGATGTCCCGCCGCTACCGAATGCAACAAAGATATCCTCCCGCATAGTGGCGGCCTCGGGAAAATGTCTCGGCAAGCGAGGACTCTTACAGCGCATGCATGCCCTCGCCCCAGGCGTGATGGATCAGATCTCCAGTGGGCGAGGTTGCCCAAAGCCTCGCTTGAATAGTCTACCGCGCCATCCGACAACTAAATGAGAGCAATGCAAAGCTCCAGCCGAGCGACCTGCCGAGGGCGAAGATCGCCGGTGTGGGGCAGCAGAGAAGACCACTACCTTTTGGAGAGGACCGCGCCATCATTGAGAAACTTATGGACGAGAATGCCATGTTGCGACGAGCACGTAAGGCTGGTGGAGGAATCCGTGGATGCTCTCAAGCAGCATCTTGAGGACAAGAAAGAGCTCATCGCCACTCGCCATGGAGACTAGTTCCCGCTGCCTGCAACAACGATCAACACAAGAGAGATCAGCGAGCCGATCGTTGTCTTCCTTCTTCTTTGCCCTTGTGTATTTCGGCGCTGCCGCATGTGGCTTTTTTAAATTATGTTCCTAAATATGTAAGACAATTAGTATCCACTGTCATCGTCCTTATATTCATCATGCTTGCGATGATGTTATATAGGTCCGTCAGATCTTACATCAAGATCTGTGCAAAAATTTCTTTGCAGATTCTCATTTTTCTTTCTTAAATCTCAGTCCAGTGAGACATATAGCCACGCCGTAGAACAGGTGCTCGGGCGCCATTAATGGGGATGTTGGGAGGAGGTGCGCATGGTAGCGTGAAAGGGCTCTCTCCCGATGAGCACGCTAGGGGTCTGATCGCACGCCCCCGATCAAATAGCTACCCCGCAAGGCACCTCCTAGCCAATAAAAAAAGGGGACGCGTGGTGGCACATAATTGGTAAGTAGAACGCCCACGGTTTCAATAATACTCGTGTTTCCGATTTGTAACGTGACAAAACTTGTTCCAAAATGACTTTGTTGATTGTTAATCTGTGCGCCTTGGCAAATCGGACAGAAAAATTACCACAATATGTTGGTGCCATGTCATGACACCATGCCAAGTTTCATGATTTTCAAGCGTGTTTGGGATTTACAGGAATTAAAAAACCAAGTTTCTCAATCTTTCCGACCGAGCCACGACACCCAGATGTTTGAATTTCATTCCCATCTCTTGCATAGGACCTAGAAATTCACCCAAGGACACCCATGTGGTTTTTCAAACAACTTTGGTGCACTGGAGCCCGTGCTTGTAGTTCAAATTTGAATTATGCACACTAAATGCACATAAACTCAATTAATGCATAAAATGCCAAACAAACCTGAATAATTCCAAAATTTAGCATGATACTTATATTTGGTCTAATCTGCCTGTAAAAAGATTAAGGGGGAGAAGGCAGGTATGTATGTCGCTTTGCACACGGAGGTGGCACGCTCCTCTCTGAACCACGAGCCATCTTGACGGAAACTCCGGTTTGCAAGAAGCTTACACCAAAACTTGTCCCAACTCGCCAAAAAATTACCGCAGCATGTTGGTGCCATGTCATGACACCATGCCAAGTTTAATGATTTTCAGCGTGTTTTGATTTACAGGAATTAAAACCAAGTTTTCAATATTTCCTAAGAGCCACGACGCCCAGATGTTTGAATTTGATTCCCATCTCTTGCATGGGACCTAGAAATTCACCCAAGGACACACATGTGGTTTTTCAAATAACTTTGGTGCACTGGAGCCTGTTCTTGTACTTCAAATTTGAATTAAGCACATTAAATGCGCATAAACTCAATTAATGCATAAAAATGCCAAATGATCTTAATAATGCCAAAATTTAGCACGGTACTTATAATTGGTCTAATCTGCCTGTAAAAAAATTACATGGAGAAGGTAGTGTACGATGTCGCTTCGTACACGGAGGTGGCATAGTCCTTCTTAGAACCACGAGCCTTCTTGACGGAAGCTCCGGTTTGCAAGAAGCTTACACCAAAGCTTGTCCCAATTCAGCCAAAAAAATTACCGCAACATGTTGGTGGCATGTCATGACACCATGCCAAGATTCATGATTTTCGGTGTGTTTTGGATTTACAGGAATTAAAATACCAAGTTTCTCAATCTTTCCGGGTGAGCCACGACGCCCAGATGTTTGAATTTCATTCCCATCTCTTGCATGGGACCTAGAAATTCACCCAAGGACACACATGTGTTTTTTCAAACAACTTTGGAGCACTGGAGCCTGTGCTTGTAGTTCAAATTTGAATTATGCACATTAAATCCACAGAACTCAATTAATGCATAAAATGCCAAACGAACCTGGAATAATTCCAAAATTTAGCACGAGACTTATATTTGGTCTAATCTGCCTATGTAAAAAAATTAAGGTGGGAGAAGGTAGTGTACGTATGTCGTTTCACACACGGAGGTGGCATGTTCTCTCTCGGAACCACGAGCCTTCTTGGCAGAAGCTCCGGTTTGCAAGAAGCTTACACGAAAGCTTGTCCCAATTCGGCCAAAAAAATTACCGTAGCATGTTAGTGCCATGTCAAGACACCATGCCAAGTTTCATGATTTTCAGGCGTGTTTTGGATTTACAGGAATTAAAAAAGCAAGTTTCTCAATCTTTTTGGCCGAGCCACGACGCCCAGATGTTTGAATTTCATTCCCATCTCTTGCATGGGACCTAGAAATTCACCCAAGGACACACATGTGGTTTTTCAAACAACTTTGGTGCACTGGAGCATGTGCTTGTAGTTCAAATTTTAATTATGCACATTAAATGCCCAAAAACTCAATTAATACATATTCTACTGATAGTATGGCAACTCTCAGTTAACCTGATCAAGATCCTCCTTATGTGTGTTGTAGGGAAACAATGGGAGACACTGTGGTTTACCATCGAGGTTTGTTCAAGCAGGGTCCTTTGGCTAATAGCACATTATTGTGCAGTTGCAGGAATCATTCTAATATTTAGGTTTCTTACAATTTGGTCTTGCACATGTAGGTCCCATTGTCGAGGCTTAGACCCATCGTCACCCATTTGCATATGGGGAAATGAGATGTCCATGAATATCACCAAGTCAAGAAACTCAGAAAGATTGTTAGGATGAAGAAACTTATGCATTTAATAACAACAAGATCTTTGTCTGCACAATGAAGAAGAAATCAGCCAACTATAGGATGGTACCAACTCTTTTACCTTGTTTTTACCCCTTGCGCCATTTCAAAATTTACATCAGGGATTTATGCGAAGCTTTGTTTTCAATACTTTTCAAAGCAGTTCACTGATGATTAGCTCTCAAACCACCTGCATGGTCAAGAGGTGAGGAAGGTATTCATTCAACACCCACGGTACAATAATGAAGTCTTGTGAAGAGGACGAAGGTTACGGGGCAATTATCCATAGCCACCGCCTAAAGTTGCAAGGACATTCAACATCACCAAGGCTCAATATTTGCCTTCCGTCATAGCTTCCTGATGAGATTCATCTGCCTATTTACCGTATGATGATACTTTCCAAAGGTTTTTGACGCTGCATGTGAAACTTGGTGCTATTGTGTAATGGCGTAACTAAGGGCCGAAGCTGTCTGATGTAATTCAATTATGAAATTCTGGTTGCTTTTATACGGATATGAAATATCTGTCGTGTTTTATAAGAAATATCAGTTTGATTAGTACATGGATTATCAATAATAAGCTAATTACCCTGCTTATTGGGGTTTTCTATTGCAAACAGTTACTCAGACAGCATCATGGGCGATGAACTCAAACAACCCACACGGTTTCTAGAAAGTAGGCGTGTTCGATCAACTAACAATCACACACGACTTCCGCAGCTTAACTGTTTCCTTTAGGCCACCTTGCACTAACGCTTCCAGATAAAGAACTGTGTGGGATGTACATACCACGGAAATGATTTTTGGGATTCATCGTGGGATGTACATACCCACGGAAATGATTTCTGGATTCATCGTGGGATGCACATACCTATGGAAATGATTTCTGGATTCACCGTGGGATGTACATACCACCAAATGATTTTTGGGATTCACCATGTGGATGTACATACCACGGAAATGATTGGTTTTAGATGCCTCGCCTGATCGACACGACCTCACTGGTCCCGTGGAGGGCCTATCCTCAACGATTTCTGGTCGTGGGGAAGGACCCCTATCACCCACACTCACTTGGCAACGGTTCCAAATGCCGTCATGAAAGGGGTTAAAACCGCTTGTTTAGCACATCACCGTATCAAAGTTGGGTAGGAAGTATAACAGCTTATATGCTTGTTTGTTCAGAAGTGTTGCATACTTGTGCGAAGTTGACGCGACACATCAAAGTAGTACTACTACTAGTAGTTCTCCTCTGATCCTAATTTCTCAAGATAAGTCGAGGCGCAGATACCAAGGAGGGCCTGGTTGTGTCTATACTTGGACAACTCACCCGATCAAGACACTGTGCAGCCAAGCTCGTGGTCGTGTTGGTGCCTTGTGCGCCAGCACATTAACCAAAACCTCACGCCCAGCTTAGCCTCCACGCTTTAAACTTATCAATCTCAAGGCCAAGGAGCAAAGTGAAACCTATGATCGGGCCAATCGGATGGTTGAGAACACTACAATTCAGAGCTACAAATGCGTGTGTTAGAGGATGAGTAAAGTGAAACTCTTCGCCTCTGTATAACATACTAAACTCAGAGTACAAGTGTATGTGGGTGGCATCAACCTAGGAGCTAGAGATGGTGCGTAGAGAAGTCCCGAGAGATAGGTGTAATGCGTCCCAAAAAGACTAGTCTATAGCTCGCCATGAGGCTATTCCCGCCGAATGCCCTAATAACCGTAAGATATGTATCCGACGGTGACATTTATTGCACGCATACAACAAAGAGAAAATAACTACCATGGAATATGCTACACCACGATCGAGAACACGTGCTCCACGCTACGCCATCCGAGAATAGTGTCGCATCAAACTAGAATTGTCAATAAATTTTGAGCTTATGCCTCATCACATTCCAAATTACTACTACCACACTATATTTAATTGCAAACCTGTTCACACTGATCACAACCTAAACGGTTTGACACTTAGGAGCGTATTAGTACTAGGTTACAAATACTACTATGCCAAGATGACTGCACATTCCTCCTCAACTCCTCATCCACAAAAACAAACAAGTCATTCATCATCCTTCCCTTGCGTCTGCCATGGCCAACGTGAGTTCTGGGTCGAGAGATTACCACCAGGGAGAGGCGAGCATGGAAGCGGAAGCATGAGAGATGTACCGCCTTGCCGCGAAAGCAACCGACATGTCCCTCCGCACGGAAGTAGCAGCACAAAGGTCCTATCGCTACCAAGCAGCACGGAGGTCCCGCTCTACCGCCGATGCCGCAGATCGGTCCGCCGCGCCAAGCAGGCGAGAGATGTCCCGCCGCGTCGCTAATGCAGCAGGATGTCCCGCAGCGCCGCATGGCGGCTCGGGAAAATGTCTCGCGGCATGCAACGACTTTAAAGGCGCATGCATGTGATCGCCCATAGCCGATGGATCAGATCTCCGCTGGGCGAGGTTGCAGAAGACATGAAAGCCTCGCTTGAACAAAGCTACGGCATCATCCGACAACCAAGGGAGGGCAATGAGAGGCTCCGCCAAGCGCGACCTGCCGAGGGTGAAGATCGTCCGACGCGCAGAGCAGCATGAGGAGACCAGGCCTTGTTGAAGAGGACCGCGCCATCGCCAAGAAACTTATGGACGAGAATGACATGCTCGCATCGAGCGCCAAAGGCTGGTGGAGGAATCTGTGGATGCTCTCAAGCAAAGGCCTTGAGGGCACGATCGAGCTCATCACCGCCATGAGACTAGTTCCCGTGGCCTCAGAGCAACACATCAAGAAAGTAGAGATCAGGAGCCGATCGTTGTCTTTCTTCTTCTTTTCCCTTGTGTATTTCGGGCGAGCCACATGTGGCTTTTAAATTATCTTCCTAATTATGTAAGACAATTATTATCCATTGTCATCGCCCTTATATATTCACTGGCCTTGCTATAAGTTGCGAGATGCTATATAGGTCCGCCGGATCTACATCAAGATCCGTGCAAAATTTTCCTTTTTCTCTTAAATCTCAATGAGTGAGACGTAGCCACGCTTATTAAATGAGAGGCTCTGGGCGCCATTAATGGAGACCTTGGGAGAGGTGGAGGGTAGATGGAGGTCGAGGGCTCTCCTCCCGATAAGCACGCCAGGGGTCTGATCGCACGCCTCCGTGACTAAATAGCTACCCCGCACGACGCCTCCTAGCTAATAAAAAGGGACGCGTATGCACGTAAATGGTAAATAGAACGCCCACGGTTTCAATAATACTTGTGTTTCCGATTGTAACGTGGTAGCACTTGTTCCAAAATGACTTTATTGATTGTTAATGTGTGCGCCTTCGCTAATCGGACAACAAAATTACATAGCATGTTGGTGCCATGTCATGACACCAAGCCAAGTTTCATGATTTTCATGCGTGTTTTGGATTTACAGGAATTAAAAACCAAGTTTCTCAATCTTTCCAAGCAGCCACGACGCCTGACGCTTGAATTTCATTCCCTGCTTTTGCATGGGACCTAGAAATTTACCCAAGGACACACATGTGGTTTTTCAAACAACTGTGGTGCACTGGAGCCTGTGCTTGTAGTTCAAATTTTAATTATGCACACAAAGGTGACGCTGCTCCTCTCGTAACCACGAGCCTTCTTGAGAGAAACTCGGTTTGCAAGAATCTTATTCCAAAACTTGTTCTTATTCGCCAATTTTTTACCACAGCATGGTAGTACCATGACATGACACCATGCCAAGTTTCATGATTTTCAGCATGTTTTGATTTACAAGAATTTGAAAATCAAGTTTCAAGTTCTTGGTCGAGCCACGATGCCCAGATGTTTGAATTTCATTCCCATTTCTTGCATGGGACCTAGAAATTCACCCTAGGACACACATGTGATTTTTCAACCAACTTTGGTGCACGGGAGCATGTGCTTGTAATTCAAATTTGAATTATGCACATTAAATGACCAGAAACTCAATTAATGTATAAAAAAGGCCAAACGAACCCGGAATAATTCCAGAATTTATCAGGGCACTCACTACAGGAATCAGGAACTTTGCCATCAGCCATGGTTGATGGCAAAGGCACACATGGCAGACGATAAAGACCTTTGCCGTCAGCACGTCTGACTGAATAGGCTACGACAAAGGCTTCTTTGCTGTCTGCTAGCGGACGACAAAGATCCAAAGCTCTTTGTTGTCCGCCAGCCGACCTCAAAGAGCCTGGACGGCACACGTGCCAGCTTAGGTCCGTTAAGGGGTTAACGACGGCATTGCCGCCACCGGGGACGACAAAGACCTTTTGTATCTTTGCCGCCGCCAAGCGGACGACAAATAGCATTGAATCATTGCCGCCGGCCAGCGGACGCCAAGTTGCCACATGGCAGCACCTAGGGGCTGGCCTATTTGGTAGCTTTGCCGCCACCGGCTCACGACAAATATTAACGCTTTTGTCCGTCCGCCGGCCGACGGCAAAGCAAAAATAGGTAGCCCATCGCCCCAAGTTGCACAGTAGCTGACACGCGGCATGTTTGCCGTCAACTAGCAGACAACAGAGCTCGCTGTCATTCCGCTAGCGTATGACAAAGAGTCTATATAGCCCCTGTTTTTTCTGTTTTTCTTGAAATCATTCAATTTGGACAGAATTTCACACACACACACACACACACACACACACACACACACACACACATATCAAAATACTTTCGACAAGCATACCAACACATATACATATCAAATCATATCCCCGCCATATGGATATGGTCATCCAACACATATACATAGCGTATGGTTTCATCCAACACATATACATAGCCAACATATCCCACAACAAGGATACAATGATTTCATCTATACATACGATATAGGTAGCAAGTTTTACATTGTTCATAGTATTAAATCTGTAACATCCCAAATTTTCAATTTGGAATGTTATACATTAGGTCATCATGCATATCATATTTTCTCGCATTTTCCGATCCTAGAAATTTCACGCAACTCAAGGACCCTGAGAGAGTTGGAAGTTTCATAATTTTCATATTTGGAATTTCCCAAATTTTGAAAATAGGATCATTGGATTATTTAAATTATCTTCATAAAGTTTTCCTATAAAATATCTTGAGAGGGAATAATATGACTTTCCCAAACAATTAGGAAAATGAAGATATTATAAATAAACCAAATTTGGGTTTTGAAGATTTATTTTGCTTAGGCAAAATGAGCTTTTAAAATTTTTTTTATGTATTTTGTTTTAAAGTTCATTTTGTTCGATCAATTTTAGGAGTCGGAGAAAATTTGTTTTAATTAATTTGGAGTTCATTTGATATTTATTTTATTGTTTTGTTTTAAATTTTATTTAAAAAAAACGCTACTCGACTGAGGCCCAGCTGCCCAGCCAGCAGCCCCTGCCCAGCAAGCCTCCTGCCCACCTCCTCCCTCCTCCTCAAGGCTGAGTCCCGCTGGGACGAGAGCTGCCCACAGAGTCCCGCCGCCTGACTCCCTCGCCCTCCCAAGCAACCGCCCCTCCTCCTTAAATACCCCCCCCTCTCCTCACATCGCCTTCCGCCTCGACCACAAGGCTCGACGCCGGGCCACGACGCCGCCTCGCCGGAGCACGACGCCGCCGAACCCGCCACCTCTCCCGACCTCGCCGCCTCAACCCGAGCCCCGAGAGTCACGGCGATCGGAGGTAGCCATCACCACTGCCCCGATTCGGTTTTTTCCCCAACTGGTCCGTTTTTTTTTAAAAAATATGTTCGGTTTTTAAAAAAACCTAGATTGGTTTTATTTTTTCGGTTTTCTTATTTAACGGACGCTCACCGAACCGCTCGCTTCAGCTTAACGCGCTCGTTAGATTCGCTCGTTAATCTAACGCTCGCTTTTAACTCGCTCGTCGCTTTCTTTTAATCGGAATTAAACCGTGATTTTTCCGATTTGATTTCGATCTGATTTTCAAAACTGTTTTATTTCTCGCCGCTTATCGGAATCAGTGATTCAAGCGCCTGAGTTTCAGAACTAAACCGCCGTTCCGACTACCCTACTTTCACAGAGTTTTGCCACTGTGAAATTTTGACCTAATTTCGATCGCTAACCGAGAGGTTTCTCTCGAGTTTCACTTTCGGAGTTTGTTTTGATTCGATTCTTTTGCAACCAGGGTTCTTAAGTTGAACTATCCGTTAGATCTTTTATTCGAGATTTCCGTGCATTAGATGAGTACTTATTGTATGCTTGTTGTTTGTCTGCTAGATCACCCGAGTGCGCCGCTTGTTACTTCAATCTCTAGGACTCATGGATCATCGCAAAGGCAAGTAACACTTTGATCATACCCTTCTCATACCCAGTTTTATGCATTAGATCTATTCCTCAAACACTTGCATGATTAGGATCTAATTAAATTGTGGGTTTGGGAAGTAGATTGAGGTAGTACCTATTACCTGCTTTTACTTATGAAACCTTGGGAGTTACTTCTACGCTTGCTTGTTCATGCCATGCTATGCTAGTAGACGGGATTGGGTGAGTGAATATCCATGACAGATGTGAGATTGTTAATTAATGGTTTATTTAAGGTGGCAACCTAACACACATCCGGGTGGATGGAGGCACCTGGTTTCTATCAGACTTGCCTCAGATTTCTTCGGACCGCCACCTGTGCTCTAAGGGATCATAAGATTATTCAAACCGAAACTTCCGTGCAGCCACAAGCCAATTATGGGCTCATGTAGTTGACTAAGTTGTGCGAACTCTACGGGTAGGCTAGCTGATGTAGGGGATGTAGGTTGGTACGGCTCACCCAGATGTAAGGTGCTAGCGCTTCGAAAGACTATGTCTCGGCCATCCGCTTCTCAAACACCATGTAAAAGAGAATCAAGCGGAGGCGATCGAGTCTTGTGGGGAAAAGTGCGCAACCTCTGCAGAGTGTATACACTAATCATGATTAGCCGTGTCCCCGGTTATGGACGAGTTGAGTATCCGGTATTTGTTTATCATGTGAATCTCAACATGTTACTTCAAATAAAAGTTATTGGGATTTGATGAGTACTTTTAATTGGGATTGAGGATGTCATCAACCATCTTCAATGTTTAACAACCACCATGATAGTTAAATAAAATTTATTCCTTTGATGTAGGGAAAATCAGCTTTATGCAATGTAAATCAGAGAGCCTTACCACCAGCCAAATATGCATGTAGTATAGGCTTATTCATTCATTGCTCTTTATGTGTTACATTGCCAAGATATTCCATGTGTCGAATTGTTGGCTGCAACTTTTCACGCTATGCACTTTTCGCATTTATTTAGTAAGGTGTTAGGTCGTGGTTCTATCCTCGTGATGCCGTTGGAGTTGATGGACTCGCTTATCTTCCAAGCCTTCCATTGTTATTATTAGATGGCCTTAAGCCATATTTTATTCAGTTCCCTTGTGGACATCGATGTAATAAGTGTGTGATTGCTACTCGCTATAAATCCTTCGGCATGTGGTGTCAGATTATCGATCCAGGATGACACTGAGCACAGAGCGCTAGATCCATTTGGGTCTGGTCGCTACAGAGAATGGTATCAGAGCACACGCTGACTGTAGGACACGACCACTAAGTTAAAGCCATAGATCACTCTCTTCTCATTTTCTAACTCCTCATCTTTTCTACTCTTTAGGATGACGGACGCTAAGATCAAGTACACCCAACCGGATGAAGGCACACCTTTGATTTCACTTGAAGGAAGTTACTAAGTACCGAACATTGACTACCAAGCTTCACCGAACTTTCAACGCCACTCGCTCAAGAGGAGCGCTGAAGATTCATGCTCACGCTCCAGAAGGACATTCGCCCCAATCACCAAGCCAATAGATAGTGTTTTCAAGCACCCACTTGAGTCCGGAAGGAGCATGGCAGCTCACATCACCATGGGACGATTGAGAAGTCTATCAAGAAGATCTCAAGGACACCATCTACCAGATTTATGGACGCCGAGATGACAACTCGACGTCACAACACCAAGAAGGATAGGTCCATTGCCGCATTCATCCAGAGTTAAATCAACACATTCGACGCCAGAGAATCAAATGTGCAATGACATGTTGGAGTTACGTAAGACGAAGGAAAGGATCATCGAATTGGAAGGAGAACTAAAGACTACACGCAAGGACTACATGGACGAGATCGTAGCTCGCAAGACACAATAACGATCTTAAGTACGTAGATCAAGAACTCAAGAAGAAGTTGGCGCCAGAATGAAGACCAGATGTCGAGCATCAAATCGACTACATCAACATTGACGACTCAGATTCGGATCCAAGTGAACCCGAATTTGAAGACGGTCGAGCAGACATCATGGAGTCTTCCACCGTTCAAATTAGTAGAAGTCCCCACATATTAGTAGTATTCCTCCATGTAAACATTATAGTACACGCACTTTTGCGATAGTTAGATCGCTAAAGCCCTTGTTTGATTGAATGAAGTGATTTTGTGTGCATTTGCTCATGTGCATTTGGGTAGTGATTCCCTTAGACCTCATTCTATTCTATTTTCTTCTTTTCTAAACCCTTCAGATGCCTCCGAGACGCGACCCGGATTCGCTTTTCCGCCAGAGATCACCCAATTGATCCAAAGCAGCAGTATACCCTGATTCAAACATTGGTGCGTAACAACAACAACAACAACAACAACAACAACCCACCGCCACCACCACCACCGGATCATCTAACTCGCTTCTTAGACTGAACCCGCCGTGTATTCCAAAGAGCACCGAGCCAATTGTAGCATATTCGCCCGCAAGATAGGAAGGAGCTGACTATCGCAGGATGCATGATGGTGAAAGAGTGAAGTTTGCAGACATCAACTTGAAGGACCCGCAGAAGATGGTGGGAGAATTTCACAGCCACTTACCCCTGAGACACCGCCACATGGGACCAGTTTCAGAAGCTTTTCAGACAGCCCATGTTTCAGCAGGAGCCATGGCTATGAAGAAGCGTGAGTTTCGCAACTTACGCCAAGGAGGAAGGACTGGCACAAGACGTGGATGACTTTAGCAAACTAGCACGTTATGCCCTGTATGACGCTACAGATGCAGCTAAACAGAGAAGTTTTAGAAGGACTGAATGATGAGTTCAGATGCCGTTGATGGTAGCAAGTTTCAATAACTACCAGGAGTTAGTAGACCGAGCCTCATGATTGAAGGAAAGCAACAAGAATTGAGAACTGCAAGCGAAGTATGGACAAGGGAAGTATAACTCGAGCCCAAAGCAGGCCTCAAGTATACCCCTAAATCAGGAATTCAGTTTCAGCATACCCATGGAGGAGGTAATTCAGACAACCATAATGGCACCAAGAATGGGAACGGAATGGAGGAAGCAACGATGAACCGCACCAACCCGCCAACACCATCCAAGGTAGACCTGAGTCACATTACTTGCTTTAAGTGCCGCAAGATCGGGCATTATGCAAATGATCGTCCGTAGGCCGAATGGAAATGGCAATGGAAGCTCGAAAGAAGCCCAACCCTTTCAACAGGGGACAAGTGAACCACATTGATGTGGAGGAGGTTGAAGATCAGCCCGATGCAAGAATCGGTAAGTTTTTGGTTAAGTCATTTATCGCAGCTTGTTCTTTTTGATACCGTGCATCTCATTCATACATATCAAGGGATTTGTGGATAAGTACAAGTTACCAACCCAAGCCCTTAGGTCACCCATGCTAGTAACCTCACCCGAGCAGAGTACACGGCTAGTAAATGGTGTGATCGATCGCCACTAAGGATCGGACACTATGTTTTCCCTCGCATCTAATAGTTCTGGAATCCCAAGGATTGATGTGATATTAGGAATGGATTGGTTATCAAAGTATGGAGGAAACATAGATTGTACCACACGGTCAATTTTGCTCACCACACCGTAAGGAAGAAGGATTATATGTATCACGGCACGAGCCGAGGAGAGCACAAGTTAATTGCTTAACAGAGTGGTACAGAAGAAGTACCAAGGGTGAAGGATTATCCTGATGTATTTCCTAAGAGTTGCCGTGAATGCCGCCGGATAGAGACATTGAGTTTTTGATCGAGCTGTTGCCGTGAACAGGCCCGATATCGGGTTACCGCATGTGATGCCCGCAAAGGATTTGGCAGAAATTAAGAAGCGATTAAGGAACTATTGGATAAAGGTTTTATTCGCCCAAGTTCTTCACCTTGGGGATCACCCGCTTTATTGGTGGAGAAGAAGGATGGATCGTTGAGAATGGTTGTTGATTATCGTGGATTGAATGAAGTAACAATCAAGAACAAGTACCCACTACCTATGATAAATGATCTGCTTGATCGCTTGCAAGGAGCCAAAGTGTTTTCTAAGATCGACTTATGCATCGTGGTACCATCGCTGAAGATTCGGGAGCAAGACATACCCAAGACAGCATTTACCACGAGATATGGATCTGTATGAGTATACCGTTATGTCATTTGACTCGACTAACGCACCAGCCTATTTCATGAACCTGATGAACAAAGTGTTTATGGAGTTTTGGACAAGTTCGCTGTGGTGTTCATTGATGACATTTTGATTTTCTCAAGAATGAAGAGGAACACAAGGAACATTTGAGATTGGTTTTGGAGAAACCGAGGGAACACCAGCTTGTATGCCAAGTTCAGCAAATGTGAATTTTGGTTAAAGGAAGTTGGATTTCTGACATGTTATATCCGGAGAAGGAATAGCAGTTGACCCCACAAAGGTTGAGACCAGAATCAAATGGGAAGCACCAACGACAGCTTGAGAGATTCAAGTTTCTGGACTCGCAGGATACTACCAAGATTCATTGAGAATTTCTCAAGGATTGCAAAGCCTATGATAGAATTGTTGAAGAAGGAAAACAAATTCATATGGACCGAGGACTGTGAGGCAAGTTTTCAGGAGTTGAAGAAAAGATTGGTTACCTCACCAGTTTTGATATTGCCGATCAAACCAAGGATTATGAGGTGTATTATGACGCTTCACGCCGAGGACTTGGAGCAAAGCTTATGCAGGAAGGAAGAGTTGTTTCAGATGCTTCACGACAACTTAAGCCCCATGAGTTGAATTATGCCACTCATGATTTGGAGTTAGCAGTCACAGTATGCCTTGAAGACATGGAGACATTTTCTCATTGGAAATCATTGTGAAGTATATACGGATCATAAGAGTTTGAAGTACATCTTCACCCGTATGAATTGAATCTCGATAAAGGTGATGGTTAGAGCTAATCAAGGATTATGATATGAGATTGCATTATCACCCGGAAAGGCTAATGTCGAGCAGGCGCATTGAGCCGTAAGAGCCACGCCAATACCCTAATGATGGGAGTAATACCCAATGAGTTAGCCGAGGACCTTCGAGAGCTATGTTTGGAAATAGTTCCAGAGGCTATGTAGCAGCATTGGAGATTCAATGACATCGATGGAGAAAATCGAGAAGCCCAAAAGGCGATAAGGAAGTTGCCTCTATAAAGGAGAAAATGAGCAAAGGAAAAGCTAAAGGATTTCGTGAGGACGAGCACGATACCCTATGGTTTGAAGACCGTGTTTATGTGCCCAATGACCCGTAGATCGTGAAGTTGATTTTACAAGAAGCCCATGATTCACCCTATTCGATTCACCCAGGAAATACTAAGATGTATTTGGATTTGAAGAATATTTTCCGTGGACCGGAATGAAGAAGGATATTGCGAGTATGTAGTAGTTTGCACGATGTCGAAAGTAAAGGCGAACATCGAAGCCAGCAGGATTGTTACAACCATTGCCGATACCAATGGAAGTGGGATAAACTAGGCATGGATTTCATCACAGGTTTGCCAAAGACCCGCTCAGATATGACTCGATTTGGGTCATAGTCGACTCGCTTGACCAAGGTAGCCCATTTCATTCCAAATAAGACTACCTATAGCAGTGTTAAGTTGGCAAAGATATACATGACCAGAATTGTGTGTTTGCACGGAATTCCAAGGAGCATTGTATCGCATGTGAGGAACCCAGCTTTACTTCAAATTTTGGAACCAGCTTGCACGTAAACATTGGGAACCCGATTGAGTTCAAAGACAGCTTTCCACCCACGCATCGATGGATGATCGAGAGAGTCAATCAGATTTTAGAGGACATGTCGAGAGCTTGTGCACTAGATTATGGATCTAGTTGGGATGACAATTTGCCGATGCAGAATTTTCCTACAATAACAGCTACCAAACCAGTTTAAAGATGGCACCTTTCGAGGCCTTGTATGGAAGAAGGTGTAGAACACCGTTGTCATGGGACTAAACTGAGATCGCCATTGTTTGGACCAGATTTGATTAAGGAGTCTGAATGAAAGTTGTTGATTCGAGACAGCTCAAGGTAGCCCACCTGCATGTAAGAGCTATGCCGATTCAAAGCGCAAGGCGATTGAGTATGAAGTTGGAGACAGAGTATATCTCGAGTATCCCCGCTCGAGGAGTTAAGCGCTTTGGAGTTAAAGGAAAATTAGCACCCCTGCTTTGTTGGACCATATAAAATTTTGCAACGCATGGGAGAAGTTATGATAAGTTGGAACTGCCGTAAGGACTGTCAGAGTTCATGATGTATTCCATGTTTCTCATTGAAGAAATGTCACCCAGAGATAGCAGAGGTACCAAGTAAGAGACACAAGTACACCGGAGGCAATTCAGTTGAAGGATGACTTGACATATGAGGAAAGACCAGTTAAGATTCTCGATTATGCCAGCAGAGTTACCCGCAGAAGGTTATCAAGTTTTGCAAAGTTCAAGGAGCCACCACACCGAGGATGAAGCCACCGGGAAAGAGAGGAAGTTTTGCTTAAGGACCACCTCACCTATTTTCTAGTTAACCCGAATCTCGAGGGCGTAGATTCATCTTATAGGGTTTTGTAACATCCCAAATTTTCAATTTGGAATGTTATACATTAGGTCATCATGCATATCATATTTTCTCGCATTTTCCGATCCTAGAAATTTCACGCAACTCAAGGACCCTCGAGAGAGTTGAAGTTTCATAATTTTCATATTTGGGATTTCCCAAATTTTGAAATAGGATCATTGATTATTTAAATTATCTTCATAAAGTTTTCCTATAAAAATATCTTGAGAGGGAATAATATGACTTTCCCAAACAATTAGGAAAATGAAGATATTATAAATAAACCAAATTTGGGTTTTGAAGATTTATTTTGCTTAGGCAAAATGAGCTTTTAAAAATATTTTTTTATGTATTTTGTTTTTAAAGTTCATTTTGTTCGATTCAATTTTAGGAGTCGGAGAAAATTTGTTTTAATTAATTTGGAGTTCATTTGATATTTATTTTATTGTTTTGTTTTAAATTTTATTTAAAAAAACGCTTCTCGACCGAGGCTCACTGCCCAGCCACCAGCCCCCAGCCCACCAAGGCCCCGGCCCACCTCCTCTCCTCCTCCTCAAGGCTGAAGTCCCGCTGGGACGAGAGCGCCACGAGTCCCGCCGCCTGACTCCCTCGCCTCCCCAAGCAACCGCCCCCTCCTCCTTAAATACTCCCCGCCCCTCTCCTCACATCGCC
>JAHIAM010005838.1:0-98753 GCA_021605205.1 Aegilops longissima | reverse complement strand
ATGGAAATGCCATGATAGGTAGGTATGGTGGCTGTTTTGAGGAAGATATAAGGAGGCTTATGTGTGATAGGGCGTATCATATCACGGGGTTTGGATGCACCGGTGAAGTTTGCACCGACTCTCAAGGTGAGAACGGGCAATGCACGATACCGAAGAGGCTAGCAATGATGGAAGGGTGAGAGTGCGTCTAATCCATGGACCCAACATTAGTAATAAAGAACTCACATACTTATTGCAAAAGTTTATTAGCCATCAAAACAAAGTACTAATATACATGCTCCTAGGGGGGTAGATTGGTAGGAAAAGACCATCACCATAAGGAAGAAAATCAAAAATAAATCATGCTCCGATTTCATCACATAACGGTTCAGCATACGTGCATGCTTCGGGAATCACAAACCTTAACACAAGTATTTCTACCAATCCACAATTACTCGCTAGCATGACTCTAATATCACCATCTTTATATCGCAAAACTATTGCAAGGAATCAAACATATCATATTCAGTGATCTACAAGTTTCTTGTAGGATTTTATGACTAACCATGTGAATGGCCAATTCCTGTCAACTCTCTAAATAGATATAAGCGAAGCATAAGAGTTTAATTCTTTCTACAAAAGATATGCCCACGCTCTAACAAATACCCCCTCCGTCCTAAAATAGGTGACTCAGCTTTGTACTAGCTTTAGTATAAAGTTGAGTCACTTATTTTGAGACGGAGGGAGTATAAGTGAAGCAAAAGAGCATTCTACAAATGGTGGTTTTTTATGTGTAGAGAAACAGGCAATCCAAACTTCAAATGATATAATTGAAGCACATGAAGCATTCTATAAAGCCATACTCAAAAGATATAAGTGAAGTGCAAAGAGCATTCTATAAATCAACCAATGATTATCTCATACCAGCATGGTGCATAAAAGAAAAAGGGAAAATTAAACACAAAAGATGCTCCAAGAATTTACGCATATCATGTGACAAATAAAAATATAGCCCCAAGTAAAATTACCGATGGTCGTTAGAAGAAAGAGGGGATGCCTTTTGGGGCATCCTCAAGCTTAGTTGCTTGGGTCTTCCTTTAATGTTACCTTTGGGTGCCTTGGCATCCCCAAGCTTAGGGTCTTTCCACTCCTTATTCTCCTCATGTCGATATCTCACCCAAAACTTGAAAACTTCAATCACACAAAACTTAACGGAACTTCGTGAGATAGGTTAGTATGATAGAACAAATCATTCACTTGGGTACTTTCAAAGACAAGATTCATTATTTTTTCTCAAGAAATGCCTACTTTAACTTATTATTTCCATAATTTATATCACTTAATATAATCTATGGAAACACTAAAACAAGCAAACTATGCATTGAAAATAGAATCTGTCAAAAAACAGAACAATGTATAACGATCTGGAGAATGACCATACTTCTGTAAATCCAAAAATTATGAAAAATTATGAAAAATTAAGAAAACATAGAAAATTTTCATACCAATCATGTGTAAAAAATTCAGAATTTGATCGCATTCCTCTGAATTAAAAAATTATGTTACTGGAAGCAAAATTTTATGTTTTTATAGAATCATGTCAACTATCATCCACCCTACCCCAAAGGCTTTACCTGGCAGTTTATTGAAACAAAAGCTATAAAAATGATTACTACAGTAGCCTAATCATGTGAACACACACAAACAGTAGGTATAAATATTGGGTTGTCTCCCAACAAGCATTTTTCTTTAATGCCTTTTTAGATAGGCATGATGATTCCAATGATGCTCACACAAAAGTAAAAAATTGAAACATAGCGGGAGCATCATGAATAACAAGGAAAGCAGATTTAAGTCTAACCCACTTCCTATGAATAGAGATTTTGTGAGCAAACAATTTAAGGGAACAAGAATCAACTAGCATAGGAAGGCATAACAAGCATGACTTCAAAACTTTCAACACATAGAGAGGAAACTTGGTATTATTTTAATATGTAAAAGCTTATATTCCTATCTCATAATAATTTTAAGTAGCATCATGAATGAATCCAACAATATATATATGACATAAAGCATTCTTTTCATGATCTACAAACATAAAAATTTACTACTCTCCACATAAGCAAATTTATTCTCATAAATAGTAGTGGGAGCAAATTCAGTGAAATAACTATCACATGATACTTGATCCACATAATCAATTTGAGCATTAAATTCAAGATGACAAGTTTGTTGGATACCATTACTCTTTACAGCATACATATCATCACAATAATCATCATAGCATTAAATTCATGATGACAAGTTTGTTGGATACCATTACTCTTTATAGCATACATATCATCACAATAATCATCATATATAGGAACTTTTTTATCATAGTCAATTGAAAACTCTTCCAAAATAGTGGATTCATCATTAAATAGTCATGACCTCTCCAAATCCACTTTTACAATTATTACAATTTGATTCAACACCCTCCAAAACAGTGGGATCATGATTACATAAAGTTGACAAACTTCCAAACCCACTTTCATCAATATAATCATCATAAATAGGAGTCATGCAATCATCACAATAAATTTTCTCGTCAAAACTTGGGGGACTAAAAATATCATCTTCATCAAACATAGCATCCCCACGCCTATGGTTTTGCATATCATTATCATTATGGATATTCAAAGAATTCACACTAACAACATTTCAATCATGCTCATCATTCAAATATTTTATACCAAACATTTTATTGAATTCTTCTTCTATCAATTGTGCACAATTTTCCGATCCATCATTTTCAAGAAAGACATGATAAAGAAAAATAATATGAGGCAACCTCAATTCCATTCTTTTGTAGTTTTATTTTATAAACCTAACTAGTGGTAAAACAAGAAACTAAAAGATTCAATTGTAAGATCTAAAGATATACCTTCAAGACTCATGTTGGGCCTCCAAGCGTAGAGTTTTGTAGGACAGTAGCAAATTTCCCTCAAGTGGATCACCTAGGGTTTATCAATCCGTGAGAGGCGTAGGATGAGGATGGTCTCTCTCAAACAACCTTGCCACAAAGAAACAAAGCTCTTGTGTCCCCAACACACCTAATACAATGGAAAATTGTATAGGTTCACTAGTTCGATGAAGAGATGGTGATAAAAGTGTAGTATGGATGGTAGATATAGGTTTTTATAATCTGAAAATATAAAAACAGCAAGGTAACTCATAACAAGAATGAGAAAAACCGGTATTGCAATGCTTGAAAACAAGGCCTAGGGTTCATACTTTCACTAGTGCAAAATCTCTGAATAATGACAACATAATTGGATCATATAACAATCCCTCAACGTGCAACAAAGAATCCTATCGCGAAGAACATAAGATGAAATTGTTTGTAGGGTACGAAACCACCTCAAAGTTATTCTTTTTGGTCACAAATACCCGAGGAGATGTATTTCTATAAGTGTCACAAATAGCCGTAGAGTTCGTACTAAAATAACACTGTATGATACACATCAACCAACTCTAATGTCACCTAGATACTCCAATGTCACCACAAGTATCCGTGAGTTGATTGTACGATATGCATCAAACAACTTTAGGTTCATGATATTCCAGCCAACAGAAACAACTTCAAAGATTACCCACAAGATTTCTATGGGACAAAGGAATATGAAAACACGTATCAACCCCTATGCATAGATTACCCCAATGGCACCACGGGAATCTGCAAGTTGATAAATGAAACATACATTAAGTGAATCGATAGAACATCCCATTGTCACCACGGATATCCCATCACAAGACATCCCTATGCATAGATTACCCCAATGGCACCACGGGAATCCGCAAGTTGATAACCGAAACATACATTAAGTGAATCAATAGAGCATCCCATTTTCACCACGGATATCCCATCACAAGACATACATCAAGTGCTCTCACATCCAAAAGATGCAATCTGACATAACAAAACCTCAAAGGGAAAGATTCAATTCATCACAAGAAGGTAGATACGGAAGAACACCATAAGATCCAAATATATTAACAAAGCTAGCGGTACATCAAGATTGTGCCAAATCAAGAACATGAGAGAGAGAGAGAGAGAGAGAGATCAAACACATATCTACCGGTACATACCCTCAGCCCTGAGGGTGAACTACTCTCTCCTCATCATGGTTGCTGTCGGGATGATGAAGATGGCCTTCGGTGATGATTTCCCTCTCCGGCAGGGTGCCGGAATAGGGTCCTGATTGAGTTTTCATGGATACAGAGGCTTGCAGTGGCGGAACTTCACATCTAGGGTTCTTTTTGGGGGTTTGGGTATTTATACGAATTTTTGGCATCGGTCTCACCTCAAGGGGGTCCACAAGGCAGTGACAAGCTCGCTCCAAGCACCTTGGGGGTAGGGCGTGCCTAGCGAGCTCATCGTGCTTTGGTGGGTCTTCTGGTCCTCCCATGAATCTTCGGGGGTCTCTTTTGGTCCACAAAAAATCACCGTAAATTTTTAGCCCATTCTGAGAACTTCTATTTCTGGACAAAAAATGACACCATGGTAGTTCTGCTGAAAACAGCGTCAGTCCAGGTTAGTTCTAATCAAATCATACCAAAACCAAATAATTTTTTTGTAAAAATGGTATGAATACTTCATAAATTATAGATACGTTGGAGACGTACCAGGTCGCTACATGTTGTCACAGATAGAGGGCTCTACTCGTTCTAGAAGAATTTATCTATCAGAATATATTCCATGTTATCCAACGCGACGACGAGCACCATTATTACAAAAATTATTAAAAAATCAAACTAATGAGATTAATACTTTGTTCTGTAGACATGAGGATCACTCCAAAGAAGGAAAAATCTTTGAAGGGGTATTGTGCTCCATATATGGGCTCAAGATCTCCCTTGGTTTATCGTACTGATTTTTCTTTTGAGTATTCAGTTAATTGTGAACTTATCAAAGAAATGAAAAGGCATGCCTATTCAGGAGAGGAAGAAGAAGACCCTCAAGCACATCTAATGTTCTTTGATGCTCTATGTGGTACTTTTAAAATTAAAAATGTACGTAGAGATTTTATCTTGCTTAAATTCTTCAAATTACCTTTGAAGGATTAGGCTGAAGAATGGTATAACAAGCTTCCCTATCGCAGCATAACCAGTTGGAAGGCCTGTGTAGAGAAATTCATGAACATGTTTTCCCCTTTGTCCAAGATAGCGAGACTTTGAGGAGACTTGATGAATATAAATCCGTTCTTGATATTAGTGCATGTGTAGCATTCATGTCCTTAGGCTAGAAAGGAGATGATACAAAAGATCATTACCGGTAGAGAATAATGGTATATTAAAGAACCGGCTAAGTTCTCATAATTTGTTTACCATGTTGAAATCATGGATGAATTCAGAGAGTTAGCGGAAGAGAACAGGTAAACCCGTTGAGCAAGCCAAACAAGAAAATATGGATTGTTTCGTATTTATCAGTAGGATGATGAACTCAATGAGATGATGAGAAAATTTAAACATCACCAAGAAGGTTTTAACAAAGACCTAAGGAGATGTATTTATCGAAATGAAAATGTTATATCTCACCTTTATGAAGAACTAAATGGTTTAGGTCATGCCATGAAATTTTTAGATAAACACTCTCTCATGATTTGTCATGGGAAACCACGGCTACCTATGGGACCCGAGGGCCCCTTGTTGGCTCGGCAGGGGGACGTTGCATTGCACAAAGAGCAGACGAGCGTGGGGCAGCACGGCAGAAATCACGCAGGCAATTTTACCCAGGTTTGGGCCGCCGTGAGGCATAAAACCTACTCCTGCTTTGGTGGATTGATGGTGGAAGAATGGTGTTGGAGCGTAGTACACTTGCCGGCAGGGGCGGCAGTGGCTACGCGCGTATGGGAGTGTGTGTTGTCCAACCTTCTAACCCTTTCTACCGTTGCCATGGGCCTCCTTTTATAGATTAAGGGGTTACCACAATGGCAAAGTGGTCATTACGCACTGATAAGATAGCAAACCATGCTATCATACCTAACTCTGCAGGCTGACAGGGTGCATTAAATGCACCGCTTAACATCACGTCATTGGTTGCCCGGCAAGCCTTGCCGGGCTATTTTGCCAGCTTCACACCTGCTCACTTGACACGTCGCAGGACGGGTGTCGTCTATAGGCATTTCCTGTAGAAAGAGGCCGCCATGTGGCAAATGGCTGCCACTTAGTCACTTCGCGGCTTGACACCGAACTGATTGACGACGTGGGTTGTGGCGGAGTGGTTCGGTGAGGTGGTTTTTCCACCGCGAGTCCCAGTAGGCCCTGCTGGGATGTCTTGGATGTTTTCTTCCAGGGGCGACCCTGCCCTTGCCGAGCTCGTCTGCCCGGCAAGGGAGGCTCTTCTCTTGGTGGCATCTCGCTTCTCAGGCTTGATCCTGGTCCTCTTGATCTTCATGTTGGTCCTTCGAAGCTCTTGGTTTCTTGTACTCTGACTTGGGTTGGTGTCTCAATCCTGCTCCCGTGTCTGTGCACTGTCTGGGCAACAGACCTAGGGTTTATTGCACCGACAGAAGCCCTCGGGCCTGCCCCTATCGCGCTGCCGAGTGTCGTCAAGGTAGGGCCTAATATGTGCACAGGCAGGGGTGCTGAAGAGGTTGGCCTCTTGAGATCTTCTTTTGCTTCTTCATTAATCTTGAGCTTGGGTCAATTTCCAATTTTCCCGCACGTCGTACATAATGCTGCGGAAAAACTTCGGTCGTGGCCGCGGATTGCCCACATCCCATGATCACGAGACGGAAACCGCCATTCCACTTGCCTCCTGTTTTGCATGCACTGCCACGTGTTCTGCATGCATTGGGCGTGGTAGGTGGTGGACGCGGAGGGCGCGGGGAGGAGTGACATGGCCGAAAACCGGGCGCTGATGGTTGGAGCAGAGGGTCAGCCTTGATTCTGAGAGCCACGGAAGGTGCAGAGAGGCTGTATTGGAGGGGCGGGGCGGCCATTTCCTGTGTGATAAGCTAACCCCTGCCTCATCCTCCTATAAAAAGGGGCTGGGGCAGTACTTTTCTGCACATCCTTCCTCCTCTCCTCCTCTCCTCCTCTTCCCTTCTAGTCATGGTGAGAGGGCAAGGGCGCGGCGGCGTGCCAGCAGCGGTGACGAGAGTTTCTTCTTGACAGTGCATCCCTCCCCCTCCTGATCCTACGGTGACGGAGCCCACCGAGAGAGGAGGAGGGAGGGGGCAAGGTCGAGGTCGCTGTGGCACCCGGGGAAGAGGAGGGCGGGCTGGTGCCTTGGCTGCACCCTCACTGGTGGCTCCTCCCCCAATGGAAGGCCATGTCGAAGACCAACCTCGAGAGTTCATCGTCGGGTTGTACAAACCCCTGTGTGGTCATCTTCGCCTTCCAACTCCCTTTGCATGGGAGATGGAGCTCGAACAACCACGCGCTCTAAAGTTGCACATGAGGGGTTGTGGGAATGGTGGCATGTGGGTTGATGTCGACTTCCCAGCCCCTCACGTGATGTATCTCCGCCGTGGTTGGAAGACTTTCGCTCGTACCCACGGCTTCTCAGAGGGGCACGTTCTCTAGTTCAAATTAATGGAGAGCGGCCTGCTCTCCATCAAGATCTTCGGGCGCTCAGGAGGTCGCTTAGGGTGCCGCGCGAAGAGCTCAACCGACGACGAAAGCTCCTCCACGAGCGAAAGCGACAAGGAGGACAGTGACGGCGAGACGACGGTAGCGGGTGGCAGGGCGACGACTCTGACTCTGGCTAAGCACCGCCTGCACCATTGATGTCTACTACGCAACCTTCTTCTTGTAGACGTTGTTGGGCCTCCAAGTGCAGAGGTTTGTAGGACATTAGCAAATTTCCCTCAAGTGGATGACCTAAGGTTTATCAATCCGTGGGAGGTGTAGGTTGAAGATGGTCTTTCTCAAACAACCCTACAACCAAATAACAAAGAGTCTCTTGTGTCCCCAACACACCCAATATAATAGTAAATTGTATAGGTGCACTAGTTCGGCGAACAGATGGTGATACAAGTGCAATATGGATGGTAGATATAGGTTTTTGTAATATGAAAATATAAAAAAAGCAAGGTAACTAATGATAAAAGTGAGCACAAACGGTATTGCAATGCGTTGAAACAAGGCCTAGGGTTCATACTTTCACTAGTGCTAGTTCTCTCAACAATAATAACATAATTGGATCATATAACTATCCCTCAATATGCAACAAAGAGTCACTCCAAAGTCACTAATAGCGGAGAACAAACGAAGAGATTATTGTAGGGTACGAAACCACCTCAAAGCTATTGTTTCGGATCGATCTATTCAAGAGCTCGTACTAGAATAACAACTTAAGACACATATCAACCAAAACCCTAATGCCACCTAGATACTCCACTGTCACCTCAAGTATCCGTGGGTATGATTACATGATATGCATCACACAATCTCAGATTCATCTATTCAAATCAACACAAAGTACTTCGAAGAGTGCCCCAAAGTTTCTACCGGAGAGTCAAGACGAAAACGTGTGCCAACCCCTATGCATAAGTTCACAATGTTACAGAACCCGCAAGTTGATCACCAAAACATGCATCAAGTAGATCACATGAATATCCCATTGTCACCACAGATAAGCACATGCAAGACATACATCAAGTGTTCTCAAATCCTTAAAGACTCAATCCGATAAGATAACTTCAAAGGGAAAACTAGATCCATTACAATAGAGTAGAGGGGGAGAAACAGCATAAGATCCAACTATAATAGCAAAGCTCACTATACATCAAGATCGTGCCGAATCAAGAACACGAGAGAGAGAGATCAAACACATAGCTACTGGTACATACCCTCAGCCCCGAGGGTGAACTACTCCCTCCTCATCATGGAGAGCGCCAAGATGATGAAGATGGCCACCGGTGAGGGATCCCTCCCTGCGTCAGGGTGCCGGAACGGCTCTAGATTGGTTTTCGGTGGCTACAGAGGCTTGTGGCGACGGAACTCCCAATCTAGGTTATGTTCTGGAGGTTTCTGTATATACAAGAGGTTTTGGCGTCGAGAACAAGTCAGGGGGATCTCCAAGCTGTCCACGAAGTAGGGGGCGCGCCCAGGGGGGTGGGCACGCCTCCCACCCTCGTGGGCAGCCCGGGACTCTTCTGGCCCAACTCTTTTACTCCATGGCCTTCTTCTGGTCCAAAAATAAGCTCCGTCAAGTTTCAGGTCAATTGGACTCCGTTTGGTTTTCCTTTTCTGCTATACTCAAAAACAAGGAAAAAACAGAAACTGGCACTGGGCTCTGGGTTAATAGGTTAGTCCCTAGAATCATATAAAATAGCATATAAATGCATATAAAACATCCTAGATGGAAAATATAATAGCATGAATACTTCATAAATTATAGATACGTTGGAGACGTATCAGCATCCCCAAGCTTAATTCTTGCTCGTCCTCGAGTAGGTAAATGATAAAAGAAATAATTTACGAAGTGTGAATGCTAGCAAGTGCATAAGTTTGATCAATGATAATTTCAATCACCTTTTCTAGCATCATTATATTTCATAATAGTAGCTCATATCATAAAGCTTCTCATGATCAAGTATAGATCATAAACTTTCTTGAAAACTAACAAACAGTTCTCAGTCATCAAACAATTGCAATTCATCTTATTTTCAGGAAGGGTCTATGTAAGAGCTTTGATTTAGCAAATCCCACATACTCAACTATCATATAGTCTTCCATGATTGCTACCACTCAAAGCATATTTTTAGAACAAATAGCATCCATCGAACACAAAGAAAGATAGGGTCTTAATGTTTCGCCTCCCAACTTATTTATCATATAGATAATTGTGCTCAAATATATTTCATGATCAAATATATTTGAATGGACATATATGCTTAGATCTTTATCCACCACATGATGCTTGCCAACTGAAAAGTAGGTTGGAATGAGAAGGAATACTACTGACTCTTGCATAAAAGTAAAAGATAGTCCCTTCTTAGAGGGAAGCAGGGATTTGCAGAGGTGCCAGAGCTCGAAGCTAAAACAGAGATGAAAATAATTGTGAGAGGTATGCTTTCATTGTCAACATAACGACCAAGAGTTCCCAATATCTTCCATACTAGATACATTATAGGCGGTTCCCAAACAAAAAGGTAAATATTTTACTCCCCCTCCACCAACAATCACACTCCACGGCTTGTCCGAAACAACGGGTGCCTTCCAACTATCAACAATCCTGGGGGAGTTTTGTTTAAATTATTTGCGATTTTGTTTTTGATCTTTTGATCATAGGACTGGGCATCCCAGTTACCAGCCATTTTCTTGTGAATGATGAGCGGAGTCCACTCAACGTGAGAATAACCCACCTAGTATGGAAGATACTTACAGCCCCTAGTCGCTACATGAGCGACTCGGGCATACAAAACAGATTATTATTTGAAGGTTTAAAGTTTGACACATGCAAATTTACTTGGAACGGCAGGTAAATACCGCATATAGGTAGATATGGTGGACACTCATGGAAGAAACTTGGTAAAAGGAATTTGGATGCACAAGCAGTATTCCCGCTTAGTACAGATATTTTGGCTAGCAAAGGATTCTAAATAGCAAGCACCACATGTTAGAGGATCCATAACAATATAACTTCTATACAAATATACCCAAGCATAACTCATTATGTTGTCTTCCATGTCCAACTTCAACTAATTTGCTCAGGTTTGAAAATAATTAATGGGGCTCACAATCATAGAAGATGTCCAAGATAGTATATTTATATGTGAAATCTCTCTTCCTTCAATATTCTTTCATGAATTGTTCAAGTGACCAATACAATGTTTGCTAACCTTCAATAAATTTACCACCTCCACTTCTTATATGTGAAGTCATTACTCCCCATGGGATAAGCATATGAAACATATATAATTTCAGATTTATGACATTCAAATCATTCAACCATTTACTCATAGGATATAAGTGAAGCACACGAGTAAATGACAAACTACTCCCAAAAGATATAAGTGAAGATCAATGAGTAGTTAAATAATTATGCAGCTATTTGAAGACTCTCTCTTATTTAAGAATTTCAGATCTTGGTATTTTATTCATACAGAAAGCAAAACAAAAGAAAATATAATGACGCTCCAAGCAAAACATATATCATGTGGTGAATAAAAATATAGCTCCAAGTAAAGTTACTGATGAACAAAGACGAAAGAGGAGATGCCATCCGGGGCATCCCCAAGCTTAGGCTCTTGGTTGTCCTTGAATATTACCTTGGGGTGCCTTGGGCATCCCCAAGCTTAGGCTCTTGCCACTCCTTATTCCATAGTTCATTGAATCTTTACCCAAGACTTGAAAACTTCACAACACAAAACTTAACAAAAAAACTCGTAAGCTCCGTTAGTATAAGAAAAAATCACCACTTAGGTACTGTTGTGAACTCATTCTAAATTCATATTGGTATAATATATACTGTATTCCAACTTATCTATGGTTCATAACCTCCTATACTACTCATAGATTCATCAAAACAAGCAAACAACACATGGAAAACAGAATCTGTCAAAAACAGAACAGTCTGTAGAAATCTGCATCAAACGCAAACTTCTGGAGCTCAGAAAAATATGCCAAAATAGGAAGACCTAGATAATTTTATTATTGATCTACTTCAATTGGAATCAGTATTTTATCAATTTCTGGTGATTTTTAACAATTGTTTTCGTAAGAAGAAAGTTTCTGTCTTTCTCAGCAAGATCAAATAATTATCATCCAAGAAGATCCTATAGGTCTTACTTGGCACAAACACTAATTAAAAACACAAAACCACATCTAACGAGAGGCTAGATGATTTATTTATTACTAAGCAGGAACAAAAAGCAAGGAAAAAAATAAAATTGGGTTGCCTCCCAACTAGCGCTATCGTTTAACGCCCCTAGCTAGGCATGATGATTTCAATGATGATCACATAAAAGATAAGAACTGAAACATAAAGAGAGCATCATGAAGAATATGACTAGCACATTTAAGTCTAACCCACTTCCTATGCATATGAATCTTGTGAGCAAAAAACTTATGGGAACAATAATCAACTAGCGTAGGAAGGCAAAACAAGCATAACTTTAAAACTTTAAGATCATAGAGAGGAAACTTGATATTATTGCAATATTTAGAAGCATATGTTCCTCTCTCATAATAATTTTCAGTAGCATCATGAATGGATTCAACAATATAACCATCACATAAAGCATTCTTTTCATGATCTACAAGCATAGAAAATTTACAACTCTCCACATAAGCAAGATTCTTCTCATTCGGAATAGTTGGAGTATCATAAGAAACTCGAATACTATAAATTGTTTCCACATTAAAAGTGTAATGTTCATAAAAAGGGTAATCATAATCATGAAAAGTTTTAATATAATCATCACTACTTTTTATAGCATGCGTGTCATCACAATAATCATCATAAGTAGCAACTTTGTTCTCATCATATTCAATTGAAACCTCTTCCAAGATAGTGGAATCATTACTAAATAAAGTCATGACCTCTCCAAATCCACTTTCATAATTGTCACATTCATAAATAGGAGGCATGCTATCATCATAATAAATTTGCTCATCAAAACTTTGGAGGCTAAACATATCATCTTCATTAAACATAGCATCCCCAGGCTTGGGACAAACATTAATTGCAGCAAATAAATTCTCAAACATGTCATTATCATCAAACATAGCATACCCAAGCTTGGGCCTTTTCATGTCATAAGCATAATCACTCTCATCATTAATAGAATGGATAGCACCAATAGTATAGCAATTATCATCATCACAACGAGTAATAGGAGCAACATCATTTGGGAGGGATACCTTTCTACCTTTGATTCTCCGTCTTTTCTTTTTCTTCTTCACATCATGTGTGGGTTTAATCCTCTTTTTGGAGCTCCTTATTAATGAGATTGGTTGAATAGAAGGCCCTCCTCGTTACCTAATTCATCATAAGAAATAATAGGAAGATATTGGGAAGTCTCTTCCCTTTCATTAGTATTCTCTTCATCTTCTATTTGTTTTCTTGTCTTTTAATTGGCAATATAAGGATTTTCAATGCAATTCACTGCACAATACATATAAATTTCCTTTAGATCAAAATCAAGAACAAGTTCTGGAAGATCCTTAGTTATACGTTTCATTTCTTCATAACCCAAAAGCAAACTAAGTTCATTATGATGTGCAAGGGAAATCAAGTCATCACAATTTTTGGAAATGATTCGATCATGAAAAAGTTTGCATTGGAGATTTAAATGATCACATTCATTGCAAAGTTCACAAGGATGGCAAATAAATTTTAAATTTTCAGCACAAACATCTAGCCTTTCTTGCAACCATTTAGTTTCTAAATACTTATGCCTCTTGCAAAATCTATCTTCCCTATTTGGTGTGTACTTGCAAGCTCTATGTATTCCATAAAAGTTGACATGCTTATAAGAGACATTTTCATCATGACTAGTGCAATCATCATTAGTACTATGGATATTCAAAAAATTCATACTAACAACATTGCAATCATGCTCATCATTCAGCTATTTAGTGCCAAACATTCTAATGCATTCTTCTTCTAACATTTTGGCACAATTATCGGAATCCTTATTTTCATGAAAGATATTAAAAAGTTGAAGCATATGAGGCATCCTCAATTCCATTTTTTTGTAGTTTTATTTTATAGACTAAACTAGTGAAAACACAAGAAACTAAAAGATTAGATTTTAAGATCTAAAGATATACCTTCAAGCACTCACCTCCCCGGCAACGGCGCCAGAAAAGAGCTTGATGTCTACTACGCAACCTTCTTCTTGTAGACGTTGTTGGGCCTCCAAGTGCAGAGGTTTGTAGGACAGTAGCAAATTTCCCTCAAGTGGATGACCTAAGGTTTATAAATCCGTGGGGGGTTTAGGTTGAAGATGGTCTCTCTCAAACAACCCTGCAACCAAATAACAAGGAGTCTCTTGTGTCCGCAACACACCCAATACAATGGTAAATTGTATAGGTGCACTAGTTCGGCGAAGAGATGGTGATACAAGTGCAATATGGATGGTAGATATAGGTTTTTGTAATCTGAAAATATAAAAACAGCAAGGTAACCGATGATAAAAGTGAGCACAAACGGTATTGCAATGCGTTGAAACAAGGCCTAGGGTTCATACTTTCACTAGTGCAAGTTCTCTCAACAATAATAACATAATTGGATCATATAACTATCCCTCAACATGCAACAAAGAGTCAACCCAAAGTCACTAATAGCGGAGAACAGACTAAGAGATTATTGTAGGGTACGAAACCACCTCAAAGTTATTCTTTAGGATCGATCTATTCAAGAGTTCGTACTAGAATAACACCTGAAGACACATATCAACCAAAACCCTAATGTCACCTAGATACTCCAATATCACCTCAAGTATCCGTGGGTATCATTATACGATATGCATCACACAATCTCAGATTCATCTATTCAAACCAACACAAAGTACTTCAAAGAGTTCCCCAAAGTTTCTACCGGAGAGTCAAGACGAAAACGTGTGCCAACCCCTATGAATAAGTTCACAATGTTATGAAACCCGCAAGTTGATCACCAAAACATACATCAAGTAGATCACGTGAATATCCCATTGTAACCACAGATAAGCACATGCAAGACATACAGCAAGTGTTCTCAAATCCTTAAAGACTCAATCCGATAACATAACTTCAAAGGGAAAACTCAATCCACTACAAGAGTGTAGAGGGGGAGAAACATCATAAGATCCAACTATAATAGCAAAGCTCACGATACATCAAGATCGTGCTGAATAGAGAACACGAGAGAGAGAGATCAAACACATAGCTACTGGTACATACCCTCAGCCCCGAGGGTGAACTACTCCCTCCTCGTCATGGAGAGCGCCGGGATGATGAAGATGGCCATCGGTGAGGGATCCCCCCTCCGGCAGGGTGCCGGAACGGGTCTAGATTGGTTTTCCGTGGCTACAGAGGCTTGCGGCGGCGGAACTCCCAATCTAGGTTATATTCTGGAGGTTTCTGTATATATAAGAGGTTTTGGGTCGAGAACAATTCAGGGGGATCTCCAGGCTGTCCACGAGGTAGGGGGCGCGCCCAGGGGGTGGGCACGCCTCCCACCCACGTGGGAAGCCCGGGACTCTTCTGGCCCAACTCTTTTACTCCATGGCCTTCTTCTGGTCCAAAAATAAGCTCCGTCAAGTTTCAGGTCAATTAGACTCCGTTTGGTTTTCCTTTTCTGCGATACTCCAAAACAAGGAAAAAACAGAAAGTGGCACTGGGCTCTGGGTTAATAGGTTAGTCCCAAAAATCATATAAAATAGCATATAAATGCATATAAAACATCCTAGATGGAAAAAATAATAGCATGAATACTTCATAAATTATAGATACGTTGTAGACGTATCAAACATCTTCATTAGGCAGCAGCACCATCATCTGCATCCGCATCTCCTTCCCGGCAGGATGCACAGGTGAGGATGGTGCTCCCTGGCTCCTCAAGAAGTCCCCTAGCTGGACCCCGGGAGGCTTCCTCTCGGGCTGCGGCTCCATTAGCCCTACCGTGTCCTGCTGGCCCTGGTGGCAGTGGTCAACGGGTCGCCTCTGCCGTGCTCTCCATCGATGTGTTCCCCGGTGCTCTCCCGCTCCTGCCGGGCTACCTCACCTGGAGCCCAAGGGGGGCGGGCTAGGCTTCTGCCCAGGCGCTCCTTTTGCCCTCCTCGCCTTCGACGGCCATGCCTAGGAGGAGAGGGACAATAAAGGGCATTACGGTCACTTATCTTTTTTCAATCTTAACATGTAGGCATTTGCCAAATTTAATTTCAAATAATGTAATCTCTCTAGCCCATGTTTGTGTTCTGTAATGCTTGTACTTGTATTATCAGCATATTAATGAAAAAGATAAACCTTGCCGGGAACCCGTGCATGTGTATGTCCATGCATAGGTGGGATGTCTCCTTAATGTAAATAAACGAGTTTTCCCCGGCAGGCTACCCTGTCGGCACCCTTTTTTTACCGGAGAACTGTGTCTACCGGGCAAAAAGTAAAGGGACCATCCCCTCGCCAACTTCCTTTTACCAAAGGCCACTGCGACCATCCTGACTAAAGCAACATTCGAGTCAAGGAAGGGAGTACCTACAGCTTCATGCAGATGGGAATGATGCAAGATGCGATCCGATGTAAGTGCACATGTAAGTAGTAAGTACATACGTAGCGTAGCATGCAGTATGTCTGTTGAGGGTGCAAGAAAAAATCTGACCGCTCGTACATACAGGCGGGGTCTCGAGCGCCTACTCGCGCATACATTACATGGCTGGGTGAGCAGACAGGCGTCGTCATCGTGTTCATAGAGAGCCAACCGGCTGGGTGAACGGAATGCATGGTCGTGTTCGCCGGGAGGCTTGGGCGGAACATGCGATGATGAAGCGAGGCCTCGCGTAACGCTGCCGGAGAAGCAGACCTCCTACGTGCGGAACAGGGTCCATTGATCGGGAGGGTGTGGCGTACTGCAAAAGCGGAGAAGCGGACCTCCTGGTCGGCAGGGGTCTGTTGATGGGGAGGTGTGGTGTACCGCAAGCGGAGAAGCGGACCTCCTAGGTGGCAGTCTGTTGATCGGGAGGGTGTGGCGTACCGCAAAATAGATGAAGCGGACCTCCTACGGTCAGCAGGGTCCTTTTCATTGGGAGGGTGTGGCGTGCACCTAAGCAGGACTCCACGGGATCTTGTTCATCTCCACCGTCGACCTCCTCCGGCCTCCACAGGCACCGTCGACCTCCTCCACCTCCACAGGCTCCCATCCAGGCCTCCACGTGCGCTCTCCACCGCTCTTGTTCAACCACCCTCCACGGTCACCCTCCACCATCCACTATTCATCCACCCTCCACACCACGAGTCCTATTCAACCACCTCCACGGCCACCCCTCCATTGTCTCTGTTCATCCAGCCCTCCACACCACGGGGTCTGTTCATCCGAGAACGCGCCACCGCTCCTGTTCATCCAACCCCCCATAGCAACGCTCCTTGTTCATCAATCGATAGGCTTGATTAGCAGCGTGAAGAATCGCTCCATCCGGGTTCGATTAACAGCCATCGATCGATCGCTCGGGTTGATAACCCGTGCTTTGTAGTCTGTCCTTCGGGTTCAGTTAGAGCCCAAGCGCCTCGCTTCGGGTTCACTTAGATCCAGCGCCTCGCACTGCATACGTCGTGTCTGAGAAAGCGATGCATCGCTTCGGCCCGACCTCCCACCGTAACAGCAACTCCCGAAATTTTCCTCCCCTTGCTTCTACCGGTTTTTTCCGTCATGGGCCAAAGAATGTCATGCAGCTGCGTCTCCGGCCGCCGGGCGAAAAGCCCATTTTTGTCATGATTTTTGTCATAGAAGTAAGGCCCACCACATCTATGATGATCGGGGTTTTGTCACAATTATTGTCATAGAAGTGTCATATGCATGACAAATTTTTTTAGTTCATTAAAATGTCACGGATGTGTCTTTTTTTGTAGTGCACTTGGTTGGTTGCGCTAAATATAGCAACAACGGCTCTTGTGGTTTGGGAGAAACCAAGGTAGGACTGAAGGACAAGTGGGTCTTCAACTCTTTGCAAAGCTGCATCTACTTCCGTGAGTGGACTTCATGGGCCGCCTTCTTCAAACTTGAAGCGGCGAGGGCCGCCTTCAAGCAGAACTTGGAGATGAATCGCTTAGTCAGACAATGCACCTGTCGGATACCTCAGATCCTTGATTGTCCTTGGTGCTTGGATATGTTTGATAGCTTTATTCTTGTTGGGTTGGCTTCAATCGATGGATCTAAAGCAACTTCTTGGGAGGAATGCCAAACACACACTTCTCTGGTTGAGCTTCAAGTTGATCTTGTGATTAGCAAATGTCTCCTCCAAATCCTGAATAAGGGTGGCTCTATCCTTGGTCTTAACCACAATATCATCCATATAAGCTTTGTTTTTATGCGGTGTGGCTCGGAACAATGGACTACCCTTGCAAAAGTGGACCCGGCACTCTTTAATCCAAATGTGAGCGTGCAACTATCCCTGCGTGGTTTTGGTAATTCCTAACAACATATAGCTCACTGAACTAATGCTCTTTCAAGATGATCATTTCAGAAAGTTCAATGATTGGCATGGCATGGACTAGGAATGTGGACCCCTCAAAATGCTAAGGACACATATTGGCTCAAGCTCAAGACTCTACATTTTCATTTTAGTGATCCAAGATCACATTGAGTCCATAGGAAAAGCCAATACTATTAAAAGGGGATGAGGTGTTGCTTAATGGCTTGCTTGCTCAAAATTCTTAGTGATATGCTCCAAGCCCTCAACCACTTTCTCATATCCACATATGTCCCAATCCAAAGTCAAACTTCGGCCCCACCGATTTGATCTATCCGGCCACCGAGTTCATTTGACATAGCCATAGCCAGGAACCCTAATCAGTTCGTCTCACTTAGGGATCTCGGTCTCACCGAGATGGGATTACAAACTCTCTTTCCCTTCGTAACGTTTCGGTCTAACCGAGATGACGATCGGTCCCCGAGTTCGCAATGCAAACTCTGTTTCCCTTTCTTAATGTGGTCTCACGAAATAGCGATCAGTCCCACCGAGTTTACGACCAACTCTATTTGCCTATTACATCGGTCTTCTTGAGTTTATGTGATCGGTCTCACCGAGATACGTTATGCCTTAACCCTAATGAAATCGGTCCCACGAGTGGACATGTCGGTCCACGAAAAGCCTAACGTTCACATTTTGAACTAAATCGGTATAACCGAGTTTCATTATTCGGTCTCACGAGTTTGGTGGTGTGTGTTGATTTAGATTTTGTGGAGGCTATATATACCCCTCCGCACTCTTCATTAGTGGAGAGAGCCATCGAGCGTGCCTACACTTTCAGCATACATTTACGAGAGAGAACCACCTACTCATGTGTTGAGACCAAAATATTCCATTCCAACAAGAATCTTGATCTCTAGCCTTCCCAAAGTTGCTTTCCACTCAAATCATCTTTCCACCAACTCTAAATCTGTGAGAGAGAGTTGAGTGTTGAGAGACTATCATTTGAAGCACAAGAGCAAGGATTTCATCATCAACACACCATCTATTACCTTCAGAGTGGTGTCTCCTAGATTGGTTAGGTGTCACTTGGAGCCTCAGACAAGATTGTGGAGTTGAACCAAGGAGTTTATGCGAGGCAAGAGATCTCCTACTTGTGAAGATCTACCCTAGTGAGGAAGTCCTTCATGGGTGATGGCCATGGTGGGATAGACAAGGTTGCTTCCGTGGACCCTTAGGTGGGTGGAGCCCTCCATGGAGTGGGCATACTGTTACCCTTCGTGGGTTGAAGTCTCCATCAACGTGGATGTATGATAGCACCACCTATCGGAACCACGGAAAAATCTCAGTCTACATGCGTTTGCTCCTCAAACTCCTCCCTTTATCTTCATGTGCAATGTTTTTACATTCCGCTGCTATACTCTTAGACTTGCATGTGTAGGTTGATTGTGACTTGTGCTAAGTTGCTAAAATCTTCCAAGACTTAAAATTGGGGAAGGATAGATTTTTATTTGGTCAAGTAGTCTAATCACCCCCCCTCTAGACATACTTTCGATCCTACAAGTGGTATCATGGCTTTGGTCTCCATTTGCCTTGATTTCCATAGCTTTGGTGATCATAGCCTTGGTTTCACAACCTAGGAGAGTATGGCGGCTAGCGAGAAATTACCGTGAGGTCCTTACTTTGATGGTACTAATTTTGCTAGTTGGAAGCATAAGATGAAAATGCATATTCTTGGACATAACCCGCCATTTGGGCTGTGTGTATTGGCTTGCAAGGTGAGTTCTTTGATGGGAAGAACCAAACCGTGAAGCTACTGTGAAAGAGATGAAGATGCTGCGATACAGCTCCAAGCTGCGATATCCTCTTCAGCGGTTGTGCCCCAAAGAATTCAACAAAATCAGCCGTCTTGAGAATGCAAAGGAAATTTGGGATACTTTGATTGATATGCACGAGGTACCAACTCAGTCAAGGAATCCAAATTGGATGTGCTTTAAGTCAACTTGACAAGTTCAAAATGAAGGATGGTGAAGGTGTAGCTGAAATGTACTCTAGGCTTGCTCTCATCACAAATGAGATTGCCCGCTTAGGAAGTGAAGAGATGGTGATAGATTCATCATCAAGAAGATCCTAAGAGCCTTGGATGGAAAATATGATACCGTGTGCACATTGATCCAAATGATGCCCAACTATAAGATCTCAAGCCAGCGAAGTCATTGGAAGAATTGTTGCTCATGAGATGTCACTCAAGGATAAGGAAGAGCTTCACAACAAGACAAGTGGTGCTTACAAAGCCTCGTGTGATGCTCCTACATCATCAAGTGAGAAACAAACCTTCAATGAGGAATTGAGCCTAATGGTGAAGAACTTCAACAAGTTCTACAAGAGTAGAAGGAAAGAAGTTCCAAGTCAAGGTCCTACAATGACAAAAGATCTTCAAGTCGTGAGTGTAATTGCTACAATTGTGGAAGAACAGGACACTTGTGGCGCACCGATTCAATCATACACTAATCATGCCTTAAACATATACGATCAAGATCGGGGACTCATGGAAGATATCACAACACCCTCTAAAAATATGAATAAGTCATACAAGCATCATAATACAAGCCCGAGGGCCTCGAGGGCTCGAATACAAGTGCTCGATTATAGGCGAGTCAGTGGGCAACAATATCTGAATCTGGGACATAAGTTAAACAAGTTGCCATAAGATGGCTAGCACAAACCGGGATCTGAGATCGAAAGAGGCGCATGCCTCTGCTTGGGATCCTCTAAACTACTCACAGTGGTAAATCGTGACCAGCCGCGTAATAGTAAGCAACTCCGGTGGCGGGAGTAAAGTAAATCGACAGTGGCGTGCGGGATCACGGCTCCACATCTAATTGCGACAACCGAGAGGAAAGGAAAGGGGAAAGAGGAGAAAAGCAACCGTGAGTACTCATCCAAAGTACTTGCAAGCAAGGATCTACACTACATATGCATGGGTATACGTGTAAAGGGCAATATCGGTGGGTGAGCTGCGAATGCTAGAATAAGAGGGATAGCTAGTCACGTCAGAACTATGCTACGGCAGCCTCCATCTTCCGACATGTAGAAGAGTAGATGGTAAGTTCACCAAGTATCATCGCATAGCATAAATCCTACCGCGATCCTCCTAAATGCATACACATGAGAGGCGACCACGGGTTATATCTAGCACTTGGAAGGGTTTGTTTTATTAAGTATCTGGTTCTAGTTGTCATAAGGTCAAGGTACAACTCGGTGCTTTGTTACCATGGACACGACTATTGAATAGATCAACTTCCTGCAGGGGTGCACCACATTACCCAACACGCTCGATCCCATTTGGCGGACACACTTTCACGGGTCATGTCCGGCCTTGGAAGATCAACACGTCGCAGCCCTACCTGGAACTGCAGAGAGGTCACACGCTGTCTAAATCCTATGGCGCGAAGTGCAGGCCCATCGCCCTTGCACACCTGCATGTTGCGGCGGCGGCAGACCTAGCCTTAATACAAGCGCAAGCTTCGATCCAATCAGGCAGCGGCGCGCTCGTCGGCGGCGTCATGAAGCTTCGGTGATACCACGACGTCGAGTGCCCATAAGCTGTTCCAGCGTAGTTGGTTAGTGCGTATAAGCCCGTTGGCGGACTCGAGATCAAATACCAAGATCTCGTTAAGCGTGTGAATTGATGTAACGCCAATGCCGACCATGGCGGGCCCACCTCTCACCTAGGTAGTATCAACCTGCCACGCCGCTCGCCACAAAGTAACGATCGGGGCCGTCGGGAACCAGGCCCACTCTCTGGGATGGAGCCACACCTGCCTTCACCCATCTCCGAAACAGTATCATAAGTAATGTAATAGTATAAAGTATATAGCATATGCCGTGATCATCTCGGTGATCACGGCCCGATAATATAGCATAATGACGGACAAGAATGTAGGGCCCTTGATGGAATACTAGCATCCTATACTAAGCATTTAGTATTGCGGTAAGGGTAACAATTAGCAACAATGACGGGCTATCAGCGAGAAGAGGATTAACCGAAAGCGATGAATGCTACACTACTCTAATGCAAGCGATGAGAGAGGAGGAATAGGCGATATCTGGTGACCCGAGGGCTTGCCTAGTTGCTTTGGCAAGGAGAATTAAATCAACACCGTGGTCGATCAGACAGCGGCGTCACTCTCGTAGTCTCTTGGAGAAGAAGAGGGGAAGAAAAGTAAATACAGACAAACACAACATCACAAAACATAACAAGGCACTCGCGGTGCTAGGGGTGACCTAACGCGATACTAGGTGCTACCGGCGAAGGGGGAATTTCGGAAAGTGTTCCCAGTGTTTGGCATTTTGAAAGATGCAATGGAGGAGACGGTTGCATGTTAGCTATGCTAGGGAAGTGTGGCGGATGAGCAGGCTACATATTGGATTCGTCAAATCGTTCGACAAACTTTCATGTACAAAGTATTTTCATCCGAGCTACAATTTATTTTATATTTCTTTAAAAAGATTTAATCATTTTCAGGAATTAACAGATTTAGTTAAATTAAAAACATGTTTATTGCATCGATATGCGTCGAGGATGACATCAGTGATCAATGTGACCGTTGACAGTCAAGCGACAAGTGGGACCCGTCATCGTATTTGTTAGTACTAACTAACAGATTAGATATTTTAAGTAGTTAATTAGATTAACTAAGTTTAATTAGTTTAAATTAATCAAATTAATTAAGTAAATTAATTATCTAATTAATTAATTGATATTTTATTTATTTTCGTTCTAATTCTCACAGGGCCCGCATGTCATTGCCATGGGCCCTTAGCGGGCACCGAATGCAGGCGCCTGGTGAGGCGGACCCGTCCCGTGAATCTTGGAGGCGTGGTGGTGCTTAGTAGAAGCAGTGGAGGCGGTGGTGGGGGCCTTGTGAGCGAGGCAGCCCGCTTCGCTGTGTGGCTGAGGCGGCGGCGCGAAGTCTTGATTCTGTGAACTGACCAATCGTAACATCGCGAGCGAGCAACATCTTGTGAGGCGGCGATAGTAGCGAGAGGCGCGGTTGCAGCGGCGAATGCGGCGAAACGCGGCGAAGGACCGCAGCGAGCAGTGCGACTTGGCGAGTGCGATGAAACCCGACGAATGGCAGCGCGAGGCGAAACACCGTCGGCGGCTACGGTGGTGGACGGCGGCTGAACGAGGTGAAGAGGCCGCCTCACGGCGATGTAGAAACGAGGGAGCGAGAGACTCGATGGGGCGGTGAGGAAGGTCGAGGCGCGGCGGAAGCGGTCCGGTGGCGCGTTCCGGCAAGCGTCATGGTGTTGGCGGCGTAGCTCGAGGTCTGGCGAGGAAGAGGCGATGACGGCCCGGCAAGGTCGGCGAGTGCTGGCGGGGCCGGGAGGTAAAAGCGGGCGCCGGGCCATGATCGTTACCCGATCCGAGAGATCGGGAGAGTGGGGAAAGAGGAAGTGGGGATGGGAATTGGGGTGATGGGGTTAGGTTTACGTCGAGGTGGGCATAAGGGAGTGGGGTGGGTCGGCGGTTGGGCCAGTGGGCGACTGGCGGTCTCGCGGGCCATGGCCAGTGGAGTGGGGGCTTTCTCTTTTCTTTTCTTTTCTTTTTCTATTTTTATTTTAGTTTTTGTTAGTTCGGTTTCTTTAAAATACCAAGTTAGCACCTAAACTAGTATCATCAAAATAGGCCACTGCTAAACCTAGTTTGGACCCAAAATAACTTAGTTTAATATTTTTATATTTTCAAAAGCAATTAAATTATTATTTTAGCCACTGTTTTTAATTAGTTTAGGGCATTTAAACACTTTGTAAAAGGTTGGTTCCAGCACCAGGACTAGTTAGGGATTATTTTCCACATGATGAACATTTTAGTTTTAATGTTTCAAAACTTTTGTTGTTGGCCCCTATTTCAAATTTGAATTTGGATGGTTATGAACTAATGTGAGATTAGCAGCTTGATCATGGTGACGTGGCATCATTAGCGAGAGGTTCCTTGTAGCTTAATTTTCCGGCATCACAATTCTCCTCCACTACAAGAAATCTCGTCCGAGAATTAGGAGGCGGGAGTAAGGGGAGGGATTTGGTTACAAAATTCTAACAAATCTTCTCGGTCTTGGTTGCTCTTCTCGAAGAGTTGATCCATTACAATGATGTCTTCATTCCTCATTTGAGACCATCATGATGAATTCGTCATCCTTTCAAAAGTTCCTCGTACTTACAAAAGGTTAAGGGTATCTTCGAAAAACTGGGCGCTACAATGTTATCGGGTAGATAACATCAAAGAAGGTGGCGGAAAGTAACTCTCAATTGAAACTTAAGAAATTACGGGAGCAAGGTAAGAAGGTACCATGAGAAGTTTGACGGGTAGGCAATCGTTCGTTACTGAACAAAGTGTGAAAGGGGTCCAAAGTAATGGGAATAAGTATTGTGTCTAGTACGAATAGATCACTAGGAAGGTGGCTCGCGAATTACCTCTGAAACCAAGAGCAAGGATAACTTTGTCAAACAAGGTTTGAGGAGAGTCGAGGTTTCGATCACGTGGAACTATGGGTTATGGGCCCACCATGTGGTTAAAGAAGGAAGGTCGGTGACATCTTGCGATCATGTAAGCAAGGCATGTGAGAGGATAGTCATCGGTTATGTCGGCAACAACATCGGTACCAAGGGCAAGGGACGAAGAACCATTTTCTGCTCGTTGAGCGAGGCGGACCATGAGCAAAGTTCTCGTCCATCGGTGGTTGAATGTCATCAACAAAAGTAACATGGTCTTCGACGAATTGTACACAGTGTTTACAAAAGCAGGAGAATATTACTGCTTAGATCATATAGATCACAAGAAAGGTTAAACCAAACAATGTAAAGGAAGATATGATCATCATATTTAAACAGAACAATGGAAAGGAAAATGTGTTTAAACACATATTTCAAGGGTATATCCTTCCCAAGGACAAGCAGAGCATGATATCCAGGACACGATATAACGTAGAAAACCATTTAGGTAAGGGGAAGGGATTTCATGATATTACCCATACAATGGTGTTAGGATAAATGATAAAGAAAATGTAGCATTGTGATACAAATGTTCTTTTGAAAATCGAAATACCACCAGACATGCTTGAGATATAGCATTTAGCGTCTTCAAGCAAAAGGTCGACCTTGGATACACAAGGATCCATCGGAAAAAACTTATTAAACAAGTTAATCAATTTCCTCATGGAAGAATGGTTAACCTTGTTAAAAAGAAACTATAACACTAGGTTCTCCGGTCAGGTGTGCTAGGCATGACAACACCTTACCGACCAATGTTATGACTATTGGAAAAATATTGCAACCATCATATCTGACCGAGTTTCAGATCTGATTGGGGTCAGGATAACTCGGACTCAGGATGCACGAGAAGAAAGGTGCAACACAAATTGTCGAGATGACATTGTAAGATTCTCGGAATTGAACTATGGAAGCGAGTTCGAAACAAGAGTTCATCATTAAATTAAGGAGAATGAGGAGGTGGCTGGTGAACTCGCGACAATTCAATGAGATTTCCAAAGATAGATTTCCACAATTATGTGAACAACGAGATAACATTAGTCGAGATCAAATGATATAATGATGTATGCTCGAGGAAAACATACAAAATTTAACAATGATAGAAGGGTGCACGAAAATCTGGACTAGGTAGCACGATCAATGTTTGAATGATGATTCAATAAGCAATATACTTAGAATGAAACTATCGACCATTCACTTCAAAGCAATAGGGTTGCTAGAAGTTTTGAATTCACACCTCAAAGTTCAATTCGGTATTAGATTAGAAACAACAGGGACCAAGGAATGACGGATATGGCAAGAAGTATCACTGTATCAAGAATTCTTAAGAGGTGGTGAAATTCTCACGACATTCTTGACATAAAAGATGGTAATACTCAAGGTAAAAACATAACACGCTGGTTAGCAAGGACTCAGGTACAACACAAACCATTAACCAGATTTGTGTTGGGGAAATGCAAGAATGTTGTCGATGTTAGCGCAATCATCGAGGGCAATGATGATATCTACATCATGAATTGATTGATATCTGGAAGAGCTCAGAATGTTGATGATGATCTTGACACATTTGTTGAGTGATTTCATGAAGATGTAATCGATTGGCGATGACATCAAGTCAAAGGAATGATGAAGAACAAAGGTTATTGGAACCACGGGTATGGCACAAACACGAAATCAAGCTTGTTGTTCAAGGCATAATGATATGACGAGGAATATCGGCGTAAGCAGCTCATCGTCGAAAATTGTGCTCTGGACAGGACCAGGTAGCACGGTTAAAATTTAACGCGATAATGATATAAAAAATCAGGCTAGGGATGACTTGAAGGATTACTAAACTCATAAGCAACGAAGATTACTTAGAGTTATTGAACGAGTGCTATCGGTTCACTTACGGTGTTCTTGAGCGACTAACAACTCAGAACCCATGAAAAAGAATTGGTGAGAAATAATAGTTGATGAAGACTCATAAGATCGACCGGGTTCTTAGATATTCTCGAGATTCCAAAGTGTAATACTTGATGGTAGATCAAAGTAAAGGTTGGGCTGGGGTATTGATCCTTGGAAGACAAATGTTTAAACTTGCACGAAATGGGATCAAGAAGAACAATATGGTCGAAACCATAACTACAAGGGGCCAATTTAATGACACGAAGAATTGCTCGAATGAGTAAATATTTGAAAGCTTCCATGATAAGTTCCACATAGGGTCCATGGGCATGAACACGAGTTCAAGGTCGACTCCACTTCTCCAATGCATACCCTTTCATTCACTTCTCATTTTTGATGAAGTCGTAGTGTTGAGATTTTATCGGCATAACCGATGAGAGTATGACCCGTAGAAGTTTCGGGTTCACCTGATTATGGAAGGCATAGATTCAACCCATCGGGTACCTTAGGAACATATACCGTAATCTTACGGGTAATTAACACAAGCTCGGAAGTAGAGCATGGTTGAGGAAGAGGATACAGCTTACCAAAGCCATTATGTACCCGAGAAGGCTCACGTGGTTATTGAATATGAAGGATGATGTCGGATAAAACTCATCAAAGGATCTGGTGGTCCACGAGGACTGATGTGAACAACGGTACTCAACTAGAATAAGAAAGAATGCAAGGAGACCAGATTATAGCAACAACGACTAATTCAAAGCTCAAATGTAGCGGAACTATGATTCCCAAATAAGGGATCAAGCGGAAGCTTTAACCAAAGACAAGTTGAATAGACATAGGTCGACAATCAATCAACGTTTAATTTGTCAAACACCAGCTCATGTCCGAGGTGGCGTGTGAGCGAAAGCAAGAATTCTAATTTGTGATTTATGATTGCAAGCATTCACAACATCGAATCAAATCAAAATTACGATGTCAAAGGATGCTAATGAACATTGCTAAACATATGGTAGTAACCATAATGTAAGAAGGTAAGGAGGAACAAGAGTAATAGGCTCGAGGATTTTGGAAGGTCGAATAGCATTCAAAAGCAGTTTGTGAAACACATGAACTTGGACGACGGATACTCGGCAAGCGAGTAATTAACCGTAAGGGTATTCATGCGGCAAGGTGCAGGGCGGTAAGCATAAAGAATTCTCGGAATATCGAAGAGTAGACACCTTGTAATAACAAAACAATGGGGATGACAATATGAGCGAAAGGTGTAAGTAGTTATCCGAGGAATTATCGATGGAAGTGAATTGCAAGCGATGTCACATAGTCTCGAGAGCACATCATAGAGTTTCTTGAATCTTACAGTGCGGCGGCGGTCATCGATAACACGGGGCTCTCCGGTGGAAGTGATCGAGATCATAATGTTAGAGTTAGCAAAATTCATTTAACCCGAATAGAAGAGATCGAGCCCCAAAGTATAGGCGAGGAGTAAAAGATCCTAATACCTCCCAAATGGCGGCGTGGGCGTAAGACACACAACCATGTTAATAAAAAGTTTTGCAATGTCTAGACTCGACTTTGGCCAAGGAGTGTGGAAGGGGTTCCTGCAGGCGTCGGCTCGATACCAACTTGTGGCGCCTCCGATTCAATCGTACACTAATCATGGGCATAAGCGTGCACGATCAAGATCGAGGACTCACGGGAAGATATTACAACACAACTCTAAAACATATATAAGTCATACAAGCATCATAATACAAGCCGGGGGCCTCGAGGACTCGAATACAAGTGCTCGATTATAAACGAGTCAAGCGGGCAACAATATCTAGTACAGGACATAAGTTAAACAAGTTGCCATAAGATGGCTAGCACAAACTGGATACAGATCGAAGAGGCGCATGCCTCCTGCACAGGATCCTCCTAAACTACTCATGGTCGTAAATCGTGACGGCAAGTAGTAAACCTCCGTGTAGCGAGGTAAATGATTGTGATGGCGTCTGGCTCACAGGCTCCGACATCTAGTTGCGACAACCGAGAGGAAAGGAAAGGGGAAAAGAGGAGAAAAGCAACCGTGAGTACTCATCCAAAGTACTGTAAGCAGATCTACTGCATATGCATGGGTATCTGTGTAAAGGGGCAATTCGATTGGTGAGCTGAGAATGCCGAGAATAAGAGGAGGATAGCTAGTCTGTCGAAGACTACAACTCAGCAGCCTCTATCTTGTAGCATGTAGAAGAGAGTAGATGGTAAGTTCACCAAGTATCATCGCATAGCATAAATCCTCACAGTGATCCTCCCTCATGCATACAAGGAGGCGACCACGGGGTTATATCTAGCACTTGGAAGGGTGTGTTTATTAAGTATCTGGTTCTAGTTGTCATAAGGTCAAGGTACAACTCGGGTCGCTGTTACCGTGGACACGGCTATTCGAATAGATCAACTTCCTGCGGGGTGCAACATTACCCAACACGCTCGATCCCATTTGGCGGAAACACTTTCTGGGTCATGCCGGCCTCGGAAGATCAACACGTCGCAGCCCTACCTAGAAACTGTGAGCGTTAGCATGCCTATCTAAATCCTATGGCGCAGGGTGCAGGCCCATCGCCCATGCACACACGCATGTTGCGGCGGTAAGCAGACCTAGCCCCTTAATACAAGTGAGCTTACGGTCCAATCGGCGCTCGCCGCTCGATCGCTGACGTCACGAAGGCTTGGTGATACCCGCGACGTCGAGTGCCCATAAATGTTCCGCGAGTTGGTTAGTGCGTATAGGCGATGGCGGAACTGGATCAAATACCAAGATCTCGTTAGCGTGTTAATTGATGTAAGCATGACGCCGACCTTTCGAGGACCACCTCTCACCTAGGTAGTCTCAATGCCTGCTGTCGCTCCGCCACAAAGTAACAGTCGGGGCAGAAGTAGGGAACCAGGCCCACCTCTACAGGATAGGCACGACCCTTCACCCCCATCTCGAACAGTATCATAAGTAATGTAACAGTATAAAGTATATAGCATATGCCCGTGATCACTCCCAAGTGATCACGGCCATCTTCTTGTAACCAAGCGGACAAGAATGTAGGGGCCAGCGATGGAATACTAGCATCTATACTACTAAGCATTTAGGATTCGGTGAGGGTAACAAACATGTAACAATTACATGCTATGCGTGAGAATAGGATTAACCAGCGATAACATACTACACTACTCTAATGCAAGTAGTAGAGAGAGAAGAATAGGCGATATCTAGTGATCAAGGGGCTTGCACAGTTTGCTTTAAGAAGGAGAATTAAATCAACACTGTAATCGATCGAGCAGCGGCGGCGTCACTCTAAATAGTCTCTTCGGGAAGAAGGCGGAAGAAAGCGATAAATCTGAACCAAACACAGCATCACAAAACATAACAAAGGCGATGCAGCGGTGCTAGGGTATCGCCCAATATCGAATACCCTATCCAAAGGAACTCGAAGGTCCCACCAAGGATAGACCCATATTGAACGCTTTACAAGGTGGATATCATTACATCAACATTACATAATAGTGGGGATACATCCAATACATACAATGTCACATGAATACAACAATACAACATACAAGATCAACATCGACTACGGATGAAACATAACAGAAACTCAAACAACATCCACCCTGCTAGCCGGCTGCCGACACGGAACCTATCCCCCGATCGAAGAAGAACTCCAATACAAGCAAACATCGCTCTTCGTCATGATCATCCAAACCCTGTACACAACTTGGTGGTGTAGTAATCTGTGAGCCATGAGGACTCAGCAATCCCATTACCATGGGTATCAAGACTAGCAAAGCTTAATGGGAAAGGAAGGGGTAAAGTGGTGAGGTTGCAGCAGCAACTAAGCATGTATGGTGGCTAACATACATAAATGAGGCGAGAAGAGAAACAAAGGCGAGTCGTCAACTAGTAATGATCAAGAAGTGATCACGAACTCCTACTTCCCGGACATAACCCGAAACCGTGTTCTCCTCTCGATCAACCCGAAAAGACACTCACGGTTACGCACGGTTGGTGTATTTTAGAAGTTTGCTTCAAGTTTACTACAACGGATATTAACAAATTCCCATCGCCACATAACGGGCACGACTCTCGAAAGTTTATACCTGCGGGGTGTCCCAACAAGCCATGATAAGCTCTCGCGATCAACGAAGGATATTCCTTCTCCCGGGAAGACCGATCGGTCTTGGAATCCGGCTACAAGACATTTAGCAGCAATAAAACAAGACCAACAAGACCTCGGCGTGCCGACACCCCGATAGTAGCCATATATCGTCTCGAGGCACGACGGATGAGCTAAGCCTCTGAGTACCGGCGTAACCCAAGTTGCCAAGGGATTGTCATACGGTGCTCTAGTTTGGACAAACACTGAACAAGCATTGGCGGGGGGCTGAAATAAAGATGACCCTTGGTTAATTACTCCAAAGGAAATGTAGGTGGTGGTGAGGCAAATGGTAAAACCAATGTTGGGCCTTCTTTGGAAGTCTTATTCAAAGCGAACTGTCAAGGGTCCCATAAATCACCCGACCGCGTTAGGGAATAAAATCCGGGAACATAAAACCGATATAGCGGAAACTAGAGGCGGCAGAGTGGAACAAAACACCAGGCATAAGGCCGAGCCTTCCACCCTTTACCAAGTATATAGATGCATTAGGGACCCAAAGATAGTGGCGAGCTGACTTAGGGCCTACTAAGTTGACGGGACGGAGGGCTTTGTCAACTTAGTCAATATGCACGATTCTAGCTCCAGTGACCGTACGATGTCCATCCAACAACCGTAGTGCTTCTTCAACCTCTGGTCTTCTTGCTCCAGCCGCCCAAATCAGCGCCGGTCGTGCCTTGTGCTCCTGCCTCCCGTGGCCGTCTGTGATGTGGCGGAGGCGTCACCGCCCCCTAGTACTCCCACCGCTGGCCAGGCCATCCCTCTACTCACCCACACCCCCAGTTATTCTGCAACGACGGCAACCTCACACCGCAGCGAACCAGTGAACCCTCGTACTCCTCACGCAGGGCATCCACCGCCGCGTCTTCCCGGCTCCGCCGTCCCCTTCCTAGGCCTCGCCGTTGTCCACCGCCTGGTGCTCTCGGCGTGGCGTGGTCAACGTGGTCAAGGAACGGCTTCCATCGGACGTGGATCGACGCGGAGAGGCCGATACCGGGTCCACGGCCGCAGCAAGGAAGTGCCTCCTTATTACGTGCAAAATAATTATTCCTCCACCGACAATGGGGACCTACGGACGGGCCACCGTATTTCGTGAAAAAAAAACGTTTCCCCCTGACTGCTGGGACCCACCAGCTACATCTTCGCACGCAAGGAAGTGCGTCCGGGGAAAAAAACGATTCGCCCCCTGACTGCTGAGACCCATCAGCTACATCTTCGCACGCAAGGAAGTGCATCCGGGCAAAAAAACAAAACGATTCACCCCCTGACTGCTGGGACCCACCAGCTACATCTTAGCAGGCAAGGAAGTGCCTAACAGTCGGGACCCACCTGGTCGAAGCATACGTAGCGTTGTCATTCTGGTCGACGTGTACGTACATACTGGTCGATGTAGAGGTGCACACATGTCGTAGTAGAGGCACGCACGTAGCATGTACACGTATGTACAGCGGCGAGGGTGCAAGAAAGAAAATACGGCCACATACGTACATACGGGCAGGGTCTCGAACGCCTACTCGCGCATACGTACATGGCTGGGTCGGAACGGAGAAACAGCGTCGTCATCGTGTTCATGGGGAGCCAACCGGCTGGGTCGGAACGGAATGCATGGTCGTGTTCATCGGGAGGGCTTGGACGGAACATGCGATGGAAACGAGGCCTCGCGTAACGCACAACGGAGGAAACAGACCTCCTACGTACGGAACAGGGTCCTGTTGATCGGGAGGGGTGTGGCGTACCGCAAAACGGAGGAAACGGACCTCCTACGGTCGAAACGGGGGTCCTGTTGATGGGGAGGGGTGTGGTGTACCGCAAAACGGAGGAAACGGACCTCCTAGGTCGAAACGAGGGTCCTGTTGATCGGGAGGGGTGTGGCGTACCGCAAAATAGATGAAACGGACCTCCTACGGTCGAAACGGGGGTCCTTTTCATTGGGAGGGGTGTGGCGTACCGCAAAACGGGACTCCACGGGATGCTGTTCATCTCCACCGTCGACCTCCTCCAGCCTCCACGGGCTACCGTCGACCTCCTCCAGCCTCCACGGGCTCCTGTTCATCCAGCCTCCACCGTGCGCTACTCCACCAGCTACTGTTCAACCACCCCTCCACGGTCACCCCTCCACCATCCACTATTCATCCAGCCCTCCACACCACCAGGTCCTATTCAACCACCCCTCCACGGCCACCCCTCCATTGTCTACTGTTCATCCAGCCCTCCACACCACGGGGTCCTGTTCATCCAGAGGCAACGCCACCGCTCACTGTTCATCCAACCCCCCCGCAACGCCATCGCTCATCCAATCGATAGGCTTCGATTAGCAGCAGCAGCGAAGCGAATCGCCCATCGGGTTCGATTAACAGCCATCGATCGATCGCCGGGTTCGAGAACCCGTAGCTCAGAGTGCAATCGCCGGGTTCGTTAGAGCCCAACGCCTCGCTTCAGGTTCACTTAGATCCAACGCCGCACACACGCACGCACGCGTGTCTGAGAAAGCGATGCATCGCTCGCCCCGACCTCCCACCGTAACCGCAACTCCCGAAATTTTCCTCCCCTTGCTTCTACCACGGTTTTTTCCGTCATGGACGGCCCAAAGAATGTCATGCAGCTGCGTCTCCGGCCCGCCCAGGACGAAAAGCCCATTTTTTGTCATGATTTTTTGTCATAGAAGTAGGAGCCCACCACATCTATGATGATACCGGGTTTTGTCACAATTATTGTCATAGAAGTGTCATATGCATGACAGAATTTTTTTTCGTTCGGCCCAAAATGTCACGGATGTGTCTTTTTTTGTAGTGCACTTGGTTGGTTGCCGCTAAATATAGCAGCAACGGCTCTTGTGGTTTGGGAGAAACCAAGGTAGGCACAGAGGACAAGTAGGTCTTCAACTCTTTGCAAAGCTGCATCTACTTCCGTGGTCGACTTCATGGGCCCTGCCTTCTTCAAACTTTTGAAGAACGGCAGGGCACGCTCGGCAGACTTGGAGATGAATCTGCTTAGTGCAGCAATGCACCCTGTCAGATGCCTCAGATCCTTGATTGTCCTTGGTGCTTGGATATGTTTGATAGCTTTATTCTTGTTGGGGTTGGCTTCAATCCCCCGATGGATCACAAAGAACCCAAGCAGCTTGCCGGAGGGAATGCCAAACACACACTTCTCTGGGTTGAGCTTCAAGTTGATCTTGCGCAGATTAGCAAATGTCTCCTCCAAATCCTGAATAAGGGTGGCTCTATCCTTGGTCTTAACCACAATATCATCCATATAAGCTTCAATGTTTTTGTGCAGCTGTGGCTCGGAACCAATATGGACTACCCTTGCAAAAGTGGACCCGGCACTCTTTAATCCAAATGTGAACGTGCAACTATCCCTGCGTGGTTTTGGTAATTCCTAACAACATATAGCTCACTGAACTAATGCTCTTTCAAGATGATCATTTCAGAAAGTTCAATGATTGGCATGGCATGGACTAGGAATGTGGACCCCTCAAAATGCTAAGGACACATATTGGCTCAAGCTCAAGACTCTACATTTTCATTTTAGTGATCCAAGATCACATTGAGTCCATAGGAAAAGCCAATACTATTAAAAGGGGATGAGGTGTTGCTTAATGGCTTGCTTGCTCAAAATTCTTAGTGATATGCTCCAAAAGCCCTCAACCACTTTCTCATATCCACATATGTCCCAATCCAAAAGTCAAACTCGGCCCCACCGATTTGATCTATCCGGCGCCACCGAGTTCATTTGACATAGCCATAGCCAGGAACCCTAATCAGTTCGTTCTCACTTATAGGGATCTCGGTCTCACCGAGATGGGATTGCAAACTCTCTGTTTCCCTTCGTAACGTTTCGGTCTAACCGAGATGAGCGGTCGGTCCCACCGAGTTCGCAATGCAAACTCTCTGTTTCCCTTTCTTAATGTTTCGGTCTCACCGAAATGAGCGATTCGGTCCCACCGAGTTTACCTGACCAACTCTCTATTTGCCTATTACAGAAATCGGTCTTACTGAGTTTATGTGATCAGTCTCACCGAGATTACGTTATGCCTTAACCCTAATGAAATCGGTCCCACCGAGTGGACATGTCGGTCCCACCGAAAAGCCTAACGTTCACATTTTGAACTAAATCGGTATAACCGAGTTTCATTGTTCGGTCTCACCGAGTTTGGTGAATTGTGTGTAACGGTTAGATTTTGTGTGGAGGCTATATATACCCCTCCACGCACTCTTCATTCGTGGAGAGAGCCATCAGAACGTGCCTACACTTTCAGCATACATTTTCTGAGAGAGAACCACCTACTCATGTGTTGAGACCAAAATATTCCATTCCAACCACAAGAATCTTGATCTCTAGCCTTCCCAAAGTTGCTTTCCACTCAAATCATCTTTCCACCAACTCTAAATCTGTGAGAGAGAGTTGAGTGTTGGGGAGACTATCATTTGAAGCACAAGAGCAAGGATTTCATCATCAACACACCATCTATTACCTTCTGGAGAGTGGTGTCTCCTAGATTGGTTAGGTGTCACTTGGGAGCCTCCGACAAGATTGTGGAGTTGAACCAAGGAGTTTGTACGGGCAAGGAGATCTCCTACTTCGTGAAGATCTACCCTAGTGAGGAAAGTCCTTCATGGGTGATGGCCATGGTGGGATAGACAAGGTTGCTTCTTCGTGGACCCTTCGTGGGTGGAGCCCTCCATGGAGTGGCGCAACTGTTACCCTTCGTGGGTTGAAGTCTCCATCAACGTGGATGTATGATAGCACCACCTATCGGAACCACAGAAAAAATCTCCGAGTCTACATCGCGTTTGCTCCCTCCAAACTCCTCCCTTTATCTTCATGTGCAATGTTTTTACATTCCGCTGCTATACTCTTAGACTTGCATGTGTAGGTTGATTGCTTGACTTGTGCTAAGTTGCTAAAATCTTCCAAGACTTAAAATTGGGGAAAGGATAGATTTTTATTTGGTCAAGTAGTCTAATCACCCACCCCCCTCTAGACATACTTTCGATCCTACAAGTGGTATCATGGCTTTGGTCTCCATTTGCCTTGATTTCCATAGCTTTTGGTGATCATAGCCTTGGTTTCACAACCTAGGAGAGTATGGCGGCTAGCGAGGGAAATTACCACCGTAGAGGTCCTTACTTTGATGGTACTAATTTTGCTAGTTGGAAGCATAAGATGAAAATGCATATTCTTGGACATAACCCCGCCATTTGGGCTATTGTGTGTATTGGCTTGCAAGGTGAGTTCTTTGATGGGAGAGAACCAAACCGTGAAGCTACCGCGAAAGAGATGAAGATGCTGCGATACAACGCTCAAGCTTGCGATATCCTCTTCAACGGATTGTGCCCCAAAGAATTCAACAAAATCAGCCGTCTTGAGAATGCAAAGGAAATTTGGGATACTTTGATTGATATGCACGAGGGTACCAACTCAGTCAAGGAATCCAAATTGGATGTGCTTTAAAGTCAACTTGACAAGTTCAAAATGAAGGATGGTGAAGGTGTCGCTGAAATGTACTCTAGGCTTGCTCTCATCACAAATGAGATTGCCGGCTTAGGAAGTGAAGAGATGACTGATAGATTCATCATCAAGAAGATCCTAAGAGCCTTGGATGGAAAATATGATACCGTGTGCACATTGATCCAAATGATGCCCAACTATAAAGATCTCAAGCCAACAGAAGTCATTGGAAGAATTGTTGCTCATGAGATGTCACTCAAGGATAAGGAAGAGCTTCACAACAAGACAAGTGGTGCTTACAAAGCCTCGTGTGATGCTCCTACATCATCAAGTGAGAAACAAACCTTCAATGAGGAATTGAGCCTAATGGTGAAGAACTTCAACAAGTTCTACAAGAGTAGAAGCAAGGAAAGAAGTTCCAAGTCAAGGTCCTACAATGACAAAAGATCTTCAAGTCGTGAGTGTAATTGCTACAATTGTGGAAGAACCGGACACTTGTGACGCACCCGATTCAATCATACACTAATCATGCACGCAAACATGTACGATCAAGATCAGGGACTCATGGGAAGATATCACAACACCACTCTAAAAATATGAATAAGTCATACAAGCATCATAATACAAGCCAGGGGCCTCGAGGGCTCGAATACAAGTGCTCGATTATAGACGAGTCAGCGGAAGCAACAATATCTGAATACAGACATAAGTTAAACAAGTTGCCATAAGATGGCTAGCACAAACTGGGATACAGATCGAAAGAGGCGCATGCCTCCTGCTTGGGATCCTCCTAAACTACTCCTGGTCGTCGTCAGCGGCCAGCACGTAGTAGTAGGCAACTCCGGTGTAGCAGGAGTCGTCGTCGACAGTGGCGTCTGGATCCTGGGCTCCAGCATCTAATTGCGACAACCGAGAGGAAAGGAAAGGGGGAAAGAGGGAGAAAAGCAACCGTGAGTACTCATCCAAAGTACTTGCAAGCAAGGATCTACACTACATATGCATGGGTATCTGTGTAAAGGGGCAATATCGGTGGACTGAACTGCAGAATGCTAGAATAAGAGGGGGATAGCTAGTCCTGTCGAAGACTATGCTTCTGGCAGCCTCCATCTTCCAGCATGTAGAAGAGAGTAGATGGTAAGTTCACCAAGTATCATCGCATAGCATAAATCCTACCCGGCGATCCTCCCCTCGTCGCCCTGTGTGAGAGCGACCACCGGGTTATATCTAGCACTTGGAAGGGTTTGTTTTATTAAGTATCTGGTTCTAGTTGTCATAAGGTCAAGGTACAACTCCGGGTCGCCTGTTACCATGGACACGACTATTCGAATAGATCAACTTCCCTGCAGGGGTGCACCACATTACCCAACACGCTCGATCCCATTTGGCCGGACACACTTTCCTGGGTCATGTCCGGCCTTGGAAGATCAACACGTCGCAGCCCTACCTAGGCACAACAGAGAGGTCAGCACGCCTGTCTAAATCCTATGGCGCAGGGGTCTGGGCCCATCGCCCACTGCACACCTGCATGTTGCGAGGGCGGCCGAAAGCAGACCTAGCCCCCTTAATACAAGCGCAAGCTTACGATCCAATCAGACGCGCGCCGCTCAGTCGCTGACGTCATGAAGGCTTCGGCTGATACCACGACGTCGAGTGCCCATAACTGTTCCCGCGTAGTTGGTTAGTGCGTATAAGCCAGTGGCCAGACTCAGATCAAATACCAAGATCTCGTTAAGCGTGTGAATTGATGTAACCGCCAATGCCGACCATGGCCAGGCCCACCTCTCACCTAGGTAGTATCAACCTGCCCTGTCGCTCTGCCACAAAGTAACAGTCGGGGGCCGTCGGGAACCAGGCCCACCTCTACCGGGATGGAGCCACCTGCCCCTTCAGCCCCCATCTCCGAACAGTATCATAAGTAATGTAATAGTATAAAGTATATAGCATATGCCCGTGATCATCTCCCGAGTGATCACGGCCCAGTAGTATAGCATGGCAGACGGACAAGAATGTAGGGCCACTGATGGAATACTAGCATCCTATACTAAGCATTTAGTATTGCGTAAGGGTAACAAATCAGTAGCAACAATGACAAAGGCTATGCAGCGAAAGAGGATTAACCGAAAGCAAGAAGATGCTACACTACTCTAATGCAAGCAGTAGAGAGGAGGAATAGGCGATATCTGGTGACCAGGGGGGGGGGGGCTTGCCTAGTTGCTTTGGCAAGGAGGGGTCGTCAACACCGTAGTCGATCGGGCAGCGGCGGCGTCACTCTCGTAGTCTACTGGAGAAGAAGAGGGGGAAGAAAACAGTAAATACGGAGCAAACACAACATCACAAAACATAACAAGGCACTACGCGGTGCTAGGGGTGACCTAACGCAGTACTAGGTGCTACCGACGAAGGGGGGAATTTCAGGAAAGTGTTCCCAGTGTTTGGCATTTTCGAAAAGATGCAATGGAGGGGGACGGTTGCATGTTCGCTATGCTAGGGAAGTGTGGCGGATGAACAGGCTACATATTCGGATTCGTCTCGTCGTTCTGACAAACTTTCATGTACAAAGTATTTTCATCCGAGCTACAATTTATTTTATATTTCTTTAAAAAGGATTTAATCATTTTCAGGAATTAACAGATTTAGTTAAATTAAAAACATGTTTATTGCATCAGTATGACGTCAGGATGACATCAGCAGTCAACTGTGACCGTTGACCGGTCAAACTGACAAGTGGGACCCGTCTGTCAATGACTGTTAGTACTAACTAACAGATTAGATATTTTAAGTAGTTAATTAGATTAACTAAGTTTAATTAGTTTAAATTAATCAGAATTAATTAAGTAAATTAATTATCTAATTAATTAATTGATATTTTTATTTATTTTTCGTTCTAATTCTCCTGGGGCGTGGGGCCCGCATGTCATTGGCCATGGGCCCTTAGCGGGCACCAGATGCGGGGCGCACGGGGCGGGCGGACCCGTCCGGCGAATGCGGAGGGCGCGGCGGTGGTGCTTAGTAGAAACGGTGGAGGCGGTGGTGGGGGCAGCTTGCGAGCGGGCGCTGGCCACAAGGCCTGGGCGGCAAAGCGAAGTGGGGGTGCGGGCGCTGGCCGCAATCGTGAGTATCGCGGGCGAAGCCGGGCAGCATCACGCGGGCGAGCGGCGAGTAGCGAGGGGGCGCGCGTTGCAGCCAGAATGCACGGCGAGGGCGAGCGGCGACGAGGACACGACGAGCAGTGCGACTTCATGGCAGAAAAGCGATGAAACCACGACAGATGACGCGAGCGCAGGAGCAGAGCACCGATGCGGCGGCTACGGTGGTGGACCGGCGACTGGAACGAGGGTGAAGAGGGAGCCGGCCTCACCGGCGATGTAGAGACCAGGGGACGGCGAGACTCGATGGGGCCAGTGAGGGAGAGGTCGAGGGGGCGACGGCGGAGCGGTCCGGTGAGGGCGCGTTCCGGCAAGGCGGCGTCATGGTGTTGGCGACGTAGCTCGAGGGGGTCTGGCAGGGAAGAGACGATGGGGCGGCGCCGGCAAGGTCGAGCGAGTGCCTGGCCGGGACGGCGGGGTAGGTAGCGGGGCGCCGGACGCCGCGGTCGTTGCCCCGATCCAGAGAGGATCGGGGAGTGGGGGAGCGAGGGAAGTGGGGATGGGAATTGGGGTGATGGGGGTTAGGGTTTCTGTCGAGGTGGGCATAAGGGGAGTGGGGTGGGTCGGCCGGTTGGGCCAGGTGGGCCGGCCTGGCGGTCTGCTGGGCCATGGCCCAGTGGGGGGGGGGCTTTTCTCTTTTTCTTTTCTTTTCTTTTTTTTCTATTTTTATTTTAGTTTTTGTTAGTTCGGTTTCTTTAAAATACCAAGTTAGCACCTAAACTAGTATCATCAAAATAGGCCACTGCTAAACCTAGTTTGGACCCAAAATAACTTAGTTTAATATTTTTATATTTTCAAAAGCAATTAAATTATTATTTTAGCCACTGTTTTTAATTAGTTTAGGGCATTTAAACACTTTGTAAAAGGTTGGTTCCAGCACCAGGACTAGTTAGGGATTATTTTCCACATGATGAACATTTTAGTTTTAATGTTTCAAAACTTTTGTTGTTGGCCCCTATTTCAAATTTGAATTTGGATCGGTTATGAACTAATGTGAGATTAGCAACAGTGATCATGGTGACGTGGCATCATTAGCAGAGGTTCACTGTAGCTTAATTTTCCGGGCATCACAATTCTCCTCCACTACAAGAAATCTCGTCCCGAGAATTAGGAGCGGGAGTAAGGGGGAGGGGATTTGGTTACAAAATTCTAACAAATCTTCTCAGTCTTGGTTGCTCTTCTCGAAGAGGTTGATCCATTACAATGATGTCTTCATTCCTCTGTTTCAGACCATCATGATGAATTCGTCATCCTTTCTTCAAAAGTTCCCTCGTACTTACAAAAAGGTTAAGGGGTATCTTCGAAAGAACTGGGCGCTACAATGTTGCTTATCGGGTAGATAACATCAAAGAAGGTGGCGGAAAGTAACTCTCGAATTGAAACTTAAGAAATTACCGGGAGCAAGGTAAGAAGGTACCATGAGAAGTTTCGAGCGGGTAGGCAATCGTTCGTTGCCTGAACAAAGTGTGAAAGGGGGTCCAAAGTAATGGGAATAAGTATTGTGTCTAGTACCAGAATAGATCACTAGGAAGGTGGCTCGCGAATTACCTACGAAACCAAGAGCAAGGGATAACTTTGTCAAACAAGGTTTACAGGAGAGTCAGGTTTCGATCCTGTGGAACTATGGGTTATGGGCCCACCATGTGGTTAAAAGAAGGAAGGTCGGTGACATCTTGCACGATCATGTAAGCAAGGCATGTCAGAGGATAGTCTGTCGGTTATGTCGGCAACAACATCGGTACCAAGGGCAAGGGACGAAGAGAACCATTTTCCTGCTCGTTGAACGAGGCGGACCAGTAGGCAAAGTTCTCGTCCATCGGTGGTTACCAGAATGTCATCAACAAAAGTAACATGGTCTTTCTGACCGAATTGTACACCGAGGTGTTTACAAAAGCAGGAGAATATTACTGCTTAGATCATATAGATCACAAGAAAGGTTAAACCAAACAATGTAAAGGAAGATATGATCATCATATTTAAACAGAACAATGGAAAGGAAAATGTGTTTAAACACATATTTCAAGGGTATATCCTTCCCAAGGACAAGCAGAGCATGATATCCAGGACACGATATAACGTAGAAAACCATTTAGGTAAGGGGAAGGGATTTCATGATATTACCCATACAATGGTGTTAGGATAAATGATAAAGAAAATGTAGCATTGTGATACAAATGTTCTTTTTGAAAATCGAAATACCACAGACATGCTTCGAGATAGCATTTACAACGTCTTCAAGCAAAGGTCGACCTTGGATACACAAAGGATCCATCAGAAAAAACTTATTAAACAAGTTAATCAATTTCCTCATGGAAGAATGGTTAACCTTGTTAAAAAGGAAACTATAACACTAGGTTCTCCGGTCAGGTGTGCTAGGCATGACAACACCTTACCGACCAATGTTATGACTATTGGAAAAATATTGCAACCATCATATCTGACCGAGTTTCAGATCTGATTGGGGTCAGGATAACTCGGACTCAGGATGCCTGAGAAGAAAGGTGCAACACAAATTGTCGAGATGACATTGTAAGATTCTCGGGAATTGAACTATGGAAGCGAGTTCCGAAACAAGAGTTCATCATTAAATTAAGGAGAGAATGAGGAGGTGGCTGGTGAACTCAGCGACAATTCAATGAGATTTCCAAAAGATAGATTTCCACAATTATGTGAACAACGAGATAACATTAGTCAGATCAAATGATATAATGATGTATGCTCGAGGAAAACATACAAAATTTAACAATGATAGAAGGGTGCACACGAAAATCTGGACTAGGTAGCACGATCAATGTTTGAATGATGATTCAATAAGCAATATACTTAGAATGAAACTATCGACCATTCACTTCAAAGCAATAGGGTTGCTAGAAGTTTTGAATTCACACCTCAAAGTTCAATTGCGGTATTCCGATTAGAAACAACACGGGGACCAAGGAATGAACGGATATGGCAAGAAGTATCACCTGTATCAAGAATTCTTAAGAGGTGGTGAAATTCTCACGACATTCTTGACATAAAAGATGGTAATACTCCAAGGTAAAACATAACATACGCTGGTTAGCAAGGACTCAAGGTACAACACAAACCATTAACCAGATTTGTGTTGGGGAAATGCAAGAATGTTGTCGATGTTAACGCAATCATCGAGGGGGCAATGATGATATCTCGCATCATGAATTCGATTGATATCCTGGAAGAGCTCAGAATGTTGATGATGATCTTGACACATTTGTTGAGTGATTTCATGAAGATGTAATCGATTGGCGATGACATCAAGTCAAAGGAATGATGAAGCAAAAGGTTATTGGAACCACGGGTATGGCACAAACACGAAATCAAGCTTGTTGTTCAAGGCATAATGATATGACGAGGAATATCGACGTAAGCTTAGCTCATCGTCGAAAATTGTGCTCTGGACAGGACCAGGTAGCACGGTTAAAATTTAGCACGATAATGATATAAAAATCAGGCTAGGGATGACTTGAAGGATTACTAAACTCATAAGCAACGAAGATTACTTAGAGTTATTGAACCAGAGTGCTAAATCGGTTCACTTACCGGTGTTCTTGAGCGACTAACAACTCAGAACCCATGAAAAATTGGAACAAGTGAGAAATAATAGTTGATGAAGACTCATAAGATGCGACACGGTTCTTAGATATTCTCGAGATTCCAAAGTGTAATACTTGATGGTAGATCAAAGTAAAGGTTGGGCTGGGGTATTGATCCGCAGAAGACAAATGTTTAAACTTGCCTGAGAAATGGGATCAAAGAAGAACAATATGGTCGAAACCATAACTACAAGGGGGCCAATTTAATGACACCGAAAGAATTGCTCGAATGAGTAAATATTTGGCAAGAAGCTTCCATGATAAGTTCCACATAGGGTCCATGGGCATGAACACAGAGTTCAAGGTCGACTCCCACTTCTCCAATGCATACCCTTTCATTCACTTCTCATTTTTGATGAAGTCGTAGTGTTGAGATTTTATCTGGCATAACACCAGTAGAGTATGACCCGTAGAAGTTTCCGGGTTCACACAGATTATGGAAGGCATAGATTCAACCCATCGGGGTACCTTAGGAACATATACCGTAATCTTCTGGAGTAATTAACACAAGCTCGGAAGTAGAGCATGGTTGAGGAAGCAGAGGATACAGCTTACCAAAGCCATTATGTACCCGAGGAAAGGCTCACGTGGTTATTGAATATGAAGGATGATGTCGGATAAAACTCATCAAAGGATCTGGTGGTCCACGAGGGACCTGATGTGAGCAACGGTACTCAACTAGAATAAGAAAGAATGCAAGGAGACCAGATTATAGCAACAACTGACTAATTCAAAGCTCAAATGTAACGGAACTATGATTCCCAAATAAGGGGATCAGAAGCAGAGGCTTTAACCAAAGACAAGTTGAATAGACATAGGTCGACAATCAATCAACGTTTAATTTGTCAAACACCAGCTCATGTCCAGGTGACGTGTGAGCCGAAAGCAAGAATTCTAATTTGTGATTTATGATTGCAAGCATTCACAACATATCGAATCAAATCAAAATTACGATGTCAAAGGATGCTAATGAACATTGCTAAACATATGGTAGTAACCATAATGTAAGAAGGTAAGGAGGAACAAGAGTAATAGGCTACTGAGGATTTTCGGAAGGTCGAATAGCATTCCAAAGCAGTTTGTGAAACACATGAACTTCGGACGAACGGATACTCGGCAAGCGCGAGTAATTAACCGTAGGGGTATTCATGCGGCAAGGAATTGCAGGGCAGTAAGCATAAAGAATTCTCGGAATATCGAAGAGTAGACACCTTGTAATAACAAGAGCAACTGGGGATGACAATATGAACGAAAGGTGTAAGTAGTTATCCAGAGGGAATTATCGATGGAAGTGAATTGCAAAAGCGATGTCACATAGTCTCGAGAGCACATCATAGAGTTTCTTCGGAATCTTCTGGTGCAGCAGGCGGTCATCGATAACACGGGGCTCTCCGGGTGGAAGTGATCACGAGATCATAATGTTAGAGTTAGCAAAATTCATTTAACCCGAATAGAAGAGAGATCAGAGCCCCAAAGTATAGACGAGGAGTAAAAGATCCTAATACCTCCCAAATGGCGACGTGGGCCCGTAAGACACACAACCATGTTAATAAAAAGTTTTGCAATGTCTAGACTCGACTTTGGCCAAGGAGTGTGGAAGGGGGATTCCTGCAGGCAGTCGGCTCTGATACCAACTTGTGACGCCTCCGATTCAATCGTACACTAATCATGGACGCAAACGTGCACGATCAAGATCAGGGACTCACGGGAAGATATTACAACACAACTCTAAAAACATATATAAGTCATACAAGCATCATAATACAAGCCAGGGGCCTCGAGGACTCGAATACAAGTGCTCGATTATAGACGAAGTCGTGAAGCAACAATATCTGAGTACGTATATAAGTTAAACAAGTTGCCATAAGATGGCTAGCACAAACTGGGATACAGATCGAAGAGGCGATGCCTCCTGCCAGGATCCTCCTAAACTACTCATGGTCGCCGCCGCCGCCGCAAGTAGTAGTAGGCACCTCCGTGTAGCAGGAGTCGTAAATGCGACAAAGGGCGTCGCCTCACAGCTCCAGCATCTAGTTGCGACAACCGAGAGGAAAGGAAAGGGGAAAAGAGGAGAAAAGCAACCGTGAGTACTCATCCAAAGTACTCGCAAGCAAGGATCTACACCGCATATGCATGGGTATCTGTAAAGGGCAATTCGTGGACCGAATGCGAATGCCGTAATAAGAGGAGGATAGCTAGTCCCGTCAAGACTACGCTTCTGGCAGCCTCTATCTTGTAGCATGTAGAAGAGAGTAGATGGTAAGTTCACCAAGTATCATCGCATAGCATAAATCCTACCTGGTGATCCTCCCCTCATCGCCCTGTGTGAGAGCGACCACCGGGTTATATCTAGCACTTGGAAGGGTGTGTTTTATTAAGTATCTGGTTCTAGTTGTCATAAGGTCAAGGTACAACTCTGGGTCGCCTGTTACCGTGGACACGGCTATTCGAATAGATCAACTTCCCTGCAGGGGTGCACCACATTACCCAACACGCTCGATCCCATTTGGCCGGAAACACTTTCCTGGGTCATGCCCGGCCTCGGAAGATCAACACGTCGCAGCCCTACCTAGGCACAACAGAGACGTTAGCATGCCTATCTAAATCCTATGGCGCAGGGGTCTGGGCCCATCGCCCATTGCACACCTGCATGTTGCGAGGGCGGCCGAAAGCAGACCTAGCCCCCTTAATACAAGTGCAGGCTTACGGTCCAATCCGGCGCTCGCCGCTCAGTCGCTGACGTCACGAAGGCTTCGGCTGATACCACGACGTCGAGTGCCCATAAATGTTCCCGCGTAGTTGGTTAGTGCGTATAGGCCAGTGGCCAGACTCAGATCAAATACCAAGATCTCGTTAAGCGTGTTAATTGATGTAACCGCGAACGCCGACCATTTCCAGGACCACCTCTCACCTAGGTAGTCTCAATCTGCCCTGTCGCTCCGCCACAAAGTAACAGTCGGGGGCCGTCGGGAACCAGGCCCACCTCTACCGGGATGGAGGCACCTGACCCTTCAGCCCCCATCTCCGAACAGTATCATAAGTAATGTAACAGTATAAAGTATATAGCATATGCCCGTGATCACCTCCCAAGTGATCACGGCCCAGTAGTATAGCATGGCAAACGGACAAGAATGTAGGGCCACTGATGGAATACTAGCATCCTATACTAAGCATTTAGGATTCCAGGTAAGGGTAACAACTGTAGCAACAATTACATGCTATGCAGCAGAATAGGATTAACCGAAAGCAGTAACATACTACACTACTCTAATGCAAGTAGTAGAGAGAAGGAATAGGCGATATCTAGTGATCAAGGGGGGGCTTGCCTGGTTGCTTTGGCAAGAAGGAGGGGTCGTCAACACTGTAGTCGATCGAGCAGCGGCGGCGTCACTCTCGTAGTCTACTGGAGAAGAAGACGGGGAAGAAAACAGTAAATACGGAGCAAACACAGCATCACAAAACATAACAAGGCAGTACGCGGTGCTAGGGTATCACGCCCAATATGCGACCCTATCCAAAAGGAACTCGAAGGTCCCACCAAGGATAGACCCGCATATTGAAACGCTTTTGCAAGGTGGATATCATTACATCAACATTACATAATAGTGGGGATACATCCAATACATACAATGTCACATGAATACAACAATACAACATACAAGATCAACATCCGACTACGGATGAATCATAAACAGAAACTCAAACAACATCCACCCTGCTAGCCCAGGCTGCCGACCTGGAACCTATCCCCTGATCGAAGAAGAACTCCAATACAAGCAAACATCGCTCTTACGTCATGATCATCGCAAACCTGTACCTGCAACTGGTGGTGTAGTAATCTGTGAGCCATGAGGACTCAGCAATCCCATTACCATGGGTATCAAGACTAGCAAAGCTTAATGGGAAAGGAAGGGGTAAAGTGGTGAGGTTGCAGCAGCAACTAAGCATGTATGGTGGCTAACATACGCAAATGAGAGCGAGAAGAGAAACAAAGGAACGGTCGTCAACTAGTAATGATCAAGAAGTGATCCTGAACTCCTACTTACGCCGACATAACCCGAAACCGTGTTCTCCTCTCGATCAACCCGAAAAGAGACACTCACGATTTACGCATTACGGTTGGTGTATTTTAGAAGAGTTTGCTTCAAGTTTACTACAACCGGATATTAACAAATTCCCATCTGCCACATAACCGCGGGCACGACTCTCGAAAGTTTATACCCTGCAGGGGTGTCCCAACTTAGCCCATGATAAGCTCTCGCGATCAACGAAGGATATTCCTTCTCCCCGGGAAGACCCGATCAGTCTTGGAATCCCGGCTACAAGACATTTCGACAGCAATAAAACAAGACCAACAAGACCTCCCGGCGTGCCGACACCCTGATAGTAGCCGCGCGTATCTCGTCTCAGGCCACGACCGGATGAGCTAAGCCTACAGGTACCGACGTAACCCAAGTTGCCAAGGGATTGTCCCGCACGGTGCTCTAGTTTGGACAAACACTTAGACAAGCATTGGCCCGGGGGGGCTGAAATAAAGATGACCCTTGGGTTAATTACTCCCAAGGGAAATGTAGGTGGTGGTGAGGCGAATAGTAAAACCAATGTTGGGCCTTGCTGGAGGAGTCTTATTCAAAGCGAACTGTCAAGGGGGTCCCATAAATCACCCGACCGCGTTAGGGACGCAAAATCTGGGAACATAAAACCGATATGACGGAAACTAGGGCGGCAAGAGTGGAACAAAACACCAGGTATAAGGCCGAGCCTTCCACCCTTTACCAAGTATATAGATGCATTAATTAAATAAGATATATTGTGATATCCCAACAAGTAAACATGTTCCAACAAGGAACAACATCTCCATGTTCCAACAAGGAACAAACTTCATCTTCACATGCAACTAACAACGCTATAAGAGGGGCTGAGCAAAGCGGTAACATAGCCAAACAACGGTTTGCTAGGAAGGGTGACAATGGTTAGAGGTTCATGGCAATTTGGGAGGCTTGAGCAGCAAGTGACAGGTAACGCAGCATAGCGATAGAACGAAACAACTAGCATAGCAATGATAGTAGTGAGATCCAGGGTAGCGGTCATCTTGCCTGAAATCCCGCTAGGAAGAAGAACGAGTCCATGAAGAAGACGAACGGATGAAGCCGAACCAAGCGTAGACGAACGAATCCTCACGATCGCAACGAAACAGGAACTAATCAAGAAGAAGCACACAACATAGTAAACACACCACACATAGACAAGACATGATGCACCACCAAGCATGATGCATGAAAAAGCTACATGAAGCTACTCATGGCAAGAGATGATGCATACAAGAGCAACACATCAAAGCAAGTTTAAATGAGGCCGGGAACAACATATAACAATTCCGGTAAGTCCTCATATGCAAATTTCGAAATTGGTCCAGATCTGAATAAACCTTATGTTCAAGTTGTTAAACAGCAAGTTAAGATGCACCAAGATGATCTACACGAGATTCTAGTCAAGTTACATATAAAGTTCATTAGATTCGGAGCTACGGCCTAGAAGATATGAGCAAAACAAGATAAGCATGGCATTGATGCAAAATGCATACAAACATCAAGCAAACACCTCAAAACAAGGATGCAACATGATAATAAGAAACTACATGCAATTCTAAGCAAGTTTCATATAGAGCACACTCAAAACGGAGCAACGGTTCAACACATACACTCTATACAAGTCATGACAACAATCTGTCCAAAACAGCAACTAGGCATATTGCAAGCATCAAAACACTATGCTACAGCATCTCAACGTAATAACAAAAGGCATGGGCATGATGTACAGGTAAAGCATTAAAAAACATGAACACTGAGCTATCTCCAGAAATCACTAGAACATGCTCAAAATGACATGGCAAGATTGCAAATAATAACAGGTTCACAGCCTTAGCAGAATTCACAGGACATGGCAGAAATAACATCAGGTTAACATGTTTGGAGCTATGAAACAACATGTTATAGCAAGCTATCAAGTCAAATTAGAGCATGGCATGAATCTAATCAAATCATATAACAAAAGTCCCTTAGTGACCATAAGCCAAAAGGGAACAGAAGATATGATGACACCCATGTAAACATAGCAAGTTATATGACAGATTCATACATGGCAGGAACAACAATAAGTAGGCATGTAGATGAGCTTGAACCACTCACCACAGAGCAATACATGGCATGGCAAGGCAACCAACAGTAAGAAGACATGTTATAGAAGCTATACATGGCAAGAACAACATCATATCCTACACGGATCAACTACAACAACCTTGGCAAAATTGAATAACATGTAAACAACCTACCAGGAAACATTTTATAGCAAAAGTAGAACTCTATTGACTCAAGCTATGGCACTCCATAATTGCAAACAAGGGCATGGATGGATAGAGAATAACCATGTGATCAAAACATCCTTACTGAAGTATCTCAAAATAAGCATGGATCTCTCGGTAGCATCAAGTTTACATGGCATAAAAATATCAGCAGAACAGGGGCTGAAATCAGCAACATCATGAAGCCTAGTTTGCATGCTTGTGCTAGTCACCACAGAGATCACAAAAATACATGGAATACACCCCTGTAAAGGTGGCATGGCATATTACAAAACACATGTAGGACTCAACCTCATAGGATGCATACATCAATCATGGCAAAAATGACAAAAGTGCATGTTCTGATAAGAATCTAAAACTAACATCACATAGCCCTCTTATAACAGCATTTCGGGCATCAAGATGAGCTCAAATGAAAATGATGCAATGAGATGAAATGATCTACTCTTCGAGAAGAACAATTTGACATATTACACGCACAAAACGGAGCTACGGATGCAGAGTTATGATGCGATGAACAGGAGCTAAAAATATGCATATATCTCGGGACTTAGGGATTTTTGGGGGGTCAACCTCGTTTTGCACGGACTTCGATGCAGGCGGAGAGCTCGCCGGAGTTTCGCCGGAGAGGACGGGGAAGGCGTCGGGGAGGCAGATCCGGGGTCGGGGAGACCTCCTCCGGCCGGATCCCGCCGGATCCGGCGCGGGACGGCGAGGAGGCGGCACGGAGAACACACCGCTGGCTCCCGTGGGCGGGGCGGAAGGCGCGTGCAGGCCGGGACGAGCTGGGCGGCGAGGGGGCCGGAGGGAGGCGGCGCGGCCTCGAGTCGGGGCGGCGGAGGCGCGCGCGGGGGAGGAAGGGCGCGCGGCGGAGGCCGAGGCCGGGCAGGAGACCTCCGGTGGCCGGCGAGGCGCCCTTCCGCGCGGGCGGCGAGGATGGCTACCGCAAAGGCGGCGGGAGCACGGGCGGCGGCGTGGGCACGACGGGCCGGGCGGCGGCGCGAACCGGGCGGCGGCGGCGCGGATGGGCCAGCTGGCCCGGATGGGCTCCATGCGGGCCATGGCGGCGGGGAGGGCGACGTGGCGGCGGCCGATCAAGGGCGCGCAGCAGCCGACGTGGCAGCGCCCATTGGTCGGGGTGAGGTGGAAGCTGGACGCGTCCGGCGCCGACGGACGGTCCGGCGCACGAGGAAGAAGGGGCTAGGGTTAGGGTGGAATCATCCGCGAATTTCGGAGGGGGTGTTTATATAGGTAGAGGGAGCTAGGAGAGTCCAAATGAGGTGCGATTTTGCCACGCGATCGTGATCGAACGACCGAGAGCATGGAGGGAGTTTGCTGGGTTTTGGGCCACTTTGTAGGGTGTTGGGCTGCAAAGAGAAGGAGGCTTTACGGTTACCTTGTTAACTGTTGGAGTATCAAACGACCTCCAAATGACCCGAAACTTGACAAAGCGGTCTACGGTGCTATACCAAGGCCGCTTGGCAAACCTCGGTCCATTCCGAGAAAGTTTAACACCCGCACACGAAAAGAGGTAAAGGGGGCGTCGGGAGACATAGGAGTGCCGGATTGCAAAACGGACAACGGGGAAAATGCTCGGATGCATGAGACGAACACGTATGCAAATGCGATGCACATGATGACATGATATAAAATGCAGAGGATGACATGGCAAAATGCAACACGCGAGCACATGACATGGCAAGGACGGCGAAAAACTGGAAGACACCTGGCGCATCGAATCCGGGGCGTTACAACACTCCTCCACTAACAAGAGATCTCGTCCCGAGATCTTAGGACCAAGACGGAAGGAGAAAAATGATGAGGTGAAACAAGAACTCAAGAGAAGAACCAAAGAATCGAGAGCACTCGAGAAAAAGAGAGGAACGACGAGAATGACGAGAATACGGAGAATTAATTACACTTAGAGATGCAAGAAGAAAAGATATTTGAATTCCACCAAAAATATTGATGAAACTCTTGAAGAAAGAATTAAATCATGAAGAACCACCATGAGGAACTCCGGTAACGAAAGGATGATGAGATAGAATGATGGACGAAAGAATAAGATGAGCCTTGCGATGATTCCGATGGAGGTTCCGACGAAATGGCTGAGGAAATTGAACTCCGGAAAAGAAAAGATGGAGAACACTTGGAACTAGAATTTATTCATCAAGAACAAACTCCAAAGAAAAAGATCAATCACTTGGATGAAATAAGAATAAGATTTATTGTATGCTTAACCTTTATCAAATTAAATTGATGACAAACAATGGATTTTGCATATTACTTATTCTTCTTGAAAAGGATTGAGAAGTGACATATCGCAGTCTTGAGAAAGTCTTCATAAACCACCGGTAGGATTGAAAAGAACGAATGAAGTAAAATGATAATCAAGGAAAAGAAACTTGAATGAACCACCGTAAGAATTCAAAATGACTGATGAAAGAGAAAGAATCACCGGGAAGAATTAGAAGAACCAATAAGCTCGAGGGGATTTAGATGCAAAAGAACAAAGAGATCATGAGATGATTAAAGAACACTTGAACGAAGCACCGGGATAATTTGGATAACGGTAGCTGAAATCTGAGGACGAAGAATTCTTCTGGAACGATGGCCTCCGGAAAAAACAACTGCTGACAAACTCCGGATGGTTGAGAAAAAGAATATCTGACAAATGGAATAATTCGAGAGGATAGCATGAAACTAGAACCACGAATCTTAGAGAGAACGGACAAGATTTAGAGGAAAAACTCTTCTTCAATCTTGAACTGACGACGAGAAACACCACCAAAATTGTTAAGGCACTCCGGGGAAACGAAAAGCGAAGAGGTTGAGGCAACAATGAAATGATTTGAAATTGATCTTGGAGAAGGCATGTGACTGATGAAATCCATTCTTACATCACACTTGAAAAGAATTATGAATGGCTCCGGGGGAATTAGAAGAGTCAGGTAAGATCCTGGGAAAAGACCTGTGGGTTAGGGCCCACTAAAGAGAAACACACTGTTGGAAAGGATTGTTGAAGAGATAGGTGATGCACCGGAACAATTGAAATATTTGAATGAGGTGACAACCTCGAATTAATTAGAACACAGACGAATCTCCTGAGATGTCTTCCGAACTCCGGAATAAAAGAATGGCGAGAGGAGGAACGAGCAAGGGGAAAACACTTGATCCGAGGAAAAGAATATAATCACTACCAAAATTAGAATTGAATCCACCGGATAAGAAAAAGGGATGATGAATGAAGAACGAGACGAGAATTCACCGGTTGAGATAATTTACGGAAGACTGAAGAGGCTCCGCATGAATGAAATTGATGGTCGGAAGAAACTCGAACTCCGGGAATAATAGGGTGGGAGGGCGGGAAAAACAAAGGCAACTTGGAAGAGAAAACACCGTTGAAATCATTGAGGAAAGAAAGCAAAGACTTCGCACGAGTAGGATGGATACTCGATTACGGACTCCGGTTCCGAGAAGAAGAAGGGAGGGCGGGTGGGAAAGAAAACAACTGGGGATTGAACTCAAAGATGAAGAGGTTCGAGTCGACTTGACGGGAAAAGCACCGGATGAAAAGAGCTGAGAGCCAACGATCGGAAAACCAACTGCGTGATCCTAAGAAAAACTTGAATGGGAAGAGGAGTAGTTCAAAACAACTACGTCAAGATTCCTCACCAGAGCGACGAAGGGGCTGAGGAGTAAAAAGAATTCCTACTCTCCGATATAACTAGACTCAGAAAACAGTTTTTTCTAGACTCAACAACGGCCAAACTACACGATCAATCAAGGGGGCTCCTAGGGTCGGTCGAGGCTCTGATACCAACTTATCACGCCCAATATGTGATCCTATCCAAAAGGAACTCGAAGGTCCCACCAAGGATAGACCCGCATATTGAAACGCTTTTGCAAGGTGGATATCATTACATCAACATTACATAATAGTGGGGATACATCCAATACATACAATGTCACATGAATACAACAATACAACATACAAGATCAACATCCGACTACGGATGAATCATAAACAGAAACTCAAACAACATCCACCCTGCTAGCCCAGGCTGCCGACCTGGAACCTATCCCCTGAGCGAAGAAGAACTCCAATACAAGCAAACATCACTCTCACGTCATGATCATCGCAAACCTGTACCTGCAACTGGTGGTGTAGTAATCTGTGAGCCACGAGGACTCAGCAATCCCATTACCATGGGTATCAAGACTAGCAAAGCTTAATGGGAAAGGAAGGGGTAAAGTGGTGAGGTTGCAGCAGCAACTAAGCATGTATGGTGGCTAACATACGCAAATGAGAGCGAGAAGAGAAACAAAGGAACGGTCGTCAACTAGTAATGATCAAGAAGTGATCCTGAACTCCTACTTACGTCAGACATAACCCAGAAACCGTGTTCTCCTCTCGATCAACCCCGAAAAGATACACTCACGGTTACGCTCACGGTTGGTGTATTTTAGAAGAGTTTGCTTCAAGTTTACTACAACCGGATATTAACAAATTCCCATCTGCCACATAACTGCGGGCAAGGCTCTCGAAAGTTTATACCTGCAGGGTGTCCCAACTTAGCCCATGATAAGCTCTCGCGATCAACGAAGGATATTCCTTCTCCCGGGAAGACCCGATCAGTCTCGGAATCCGGCTACAAGACATTTCGACAGCAATAAAACAAGACCAGCAAGACCTCCCGGCGTGCCGACACCCTGATAGTAGCCGCGCGTATCTCGTCTCAGGCCACGACCGGATGAGCTAAGCATACAGGTACCGACGTAACCCAAGTTGCCAAGGGATGGTCCCGCACGGTGCTCTAGTTTGGACCAACACTTAGACAAACATTGGCCCGGGAGGGGGGGGCTGAAATAAAGATGACCCTTGGGTTAATTAATCCCAAGGGAAATGTAGGTGGTGGTGAGGCAAATGGTAAAACCAATGTTGGGCCTTGCTGGAGGAGTCTTATTCAAAGCGAACTGTCAAGGGGGTCCCATAAATCACCCGACCGTGTTAGGGACGCAAAATCCGGGAACATAAAACCGATATGAAGGAAACTAGGGCGGCAAGAGTGGAACAAAACACCAGGCATAAGGCCGAGCCTTCCACCCTTTACCAAGTATATAGATGCATTAATTAAATAAGATATATTGTGATATCCCAACAAGTAAACATGTTCCAACAAGGAACAACATCTCCATGTTCCAACAAGGAACAAACTTCATCTTCACCTGCAACTAACAACGCTATAAGAGGGGCTGAGCAAAGCGGTAACATAGCCAAACAACGGTTTGTTAGGAAGGGTGACAATGGTTATAGGTTCATGGCAATTTGGGAGGCTTGAGCAGCAAGTGACAGGTAACGCAACATAGCGATAGAACGAAACAACTAGCATAGCAATGATAGTAGTGAGATCCAGGGTAGCGGTCATCTTGCCTGAAATCCCGCTAGGAATAAGGACGAGTCCATGAAGAAGATGAACGGATGAAGCCGAACCAAGCGTAGACGAACGAATCCTCACGATCGCAACGAAACAGGAACTAATCAAGAAGAAGCACACAACATAGTAAACACACCACACATAGACAAGACATGATGCACCACCAAGCATGATGCATGACAAAGCTACATGAAGCTACTCATGGCAAGAGATGATGCATACAAGAGCAACACATCAAAGCAAGTTTAAATGAGGCCGGGAACAACATATAACAATTCCGGTAAGTCCTCATATGCAAATTTCGAAATTGGTCCAGATCTGAATAAACCTTATGTTCAAGTTGTTAAACAGCAAGTTAAGATACACCAAGATGATCTACACGAGATTCTAGTCAAGTTACATATAATGTTCATTAGATTCGGAGCTACGGCCTAGAAGATATGAGCAAAACAAGATAAGCATGGCATTGATGCAAAATGCATACAAACATCAAGCAAACACCTCAAAACAAGGATGCAACATGATAATATGAAACTACATGCAATTCTAAGCAAGTTTCATATAGAGCACACTCAAAACGGAGCAACGGTTCAACACATACACTCTATACAAGTCAAGACAACAATCTGTCCAAAACAGCAACTAGGCATATTGCAAGCATCAAAACACTATGCTACAGCATCTCAACGTAATAACAAATGGCATGGGCATGATGTACAGGTAAAGCATTACAAAACATGAACACTGAGCTATCTCCAGAAATCACTAGAACATGCTCAAAATGACATGGAAAGATTGCAAATAATAACAGTTCACAAATTTTAGCGTAGAATTCACGGACATGGCAGAAATAACATCAAAGTTAACATGTTTGGAGCTATGAAACAACATGTTACAGCAAGCTATCAAGTCAAACTAGAGCATGGCATGAATCTACTCAAAGCATATAACAAAATTCCCTTAGTGACCATAAGCCAAAAGGGACCAGAAGATATGATGACACCCATGTAAACATAGCAAGTTATATGACAGATTCATACATGGCAGGAACAACAATAAGTAGGCATGAAGATGAGCTTGAACCACTCACCACAGAGTAATACATGGCATGGCATGGCAAGGCAACGAACAGTAAGAAGACATGTTATATAAGCTATACATGGCAAGAACAACATCATAGCCTACACGGATCAACTACAACAACCTTGGCAAAATTGAATAACATGTAAACAACCTGCCGGGAAACATTTTATAGCAAAAGTAGAGCTCTATTGATTCAAGCTATGGCACTCCATAATTGCAAACAAGGGCATGGATGGATAGAGAATAACCATATGTTCAAAACATCCTTACTGAAGTATCTCAAAATAAGCATGGATCTCTCGGTAGCATCAAGTTTACATGGCATAAAAATATCAATGAGCAGGGCTGAAATCAGCAACATCATGAAGCCTAGTTTGCATGCTTGTGCTAGTCACCACAGAGATCACAAAAATACATGGAATACACCCCTGTAAAGATGGCATGGCATATTACAAAACACATGTAGGACTCAACCTCATAGGATGCATACATCAATCATGGCAAAAATGACAAAAGTGCATGTTCTGATAAGAATCTGAAACTAACATCACATAGCCCTCTTATAACAGCATTTCGGGCATCAAGATGAGCTCAAATGAAAATGATGCAATGAGATGAAATGATCTACTCTTCGAGACGAACAATTTGACATATTACACGCACAAAACGGAGCTACGGATGCAGAGTTATGATGTGATGAACAGGAGCTAAAAATATGCAGATATCTCGGGACTTAGGGATTTTTGGGGGGTCAACCTCGTTTTGCACGGACTTCGATGCAGGCGGAGAGCTCGCCGGAGTTTCGCCGGAGAGGACGGGGAAGGCGTCGGGGAGGCAGATCCGGGGCCGGGGAGACCTCCTCCGGCCGGATCCCGCCGGATCCGGCGCGGACGGCGAGGAGGCAGACCGAGGGCACCGGCGCGGCTCCGGGCGCTGGGCAGGAAGGCGCTTCAGCAGGCCGGGACGAGCTGGGCGGCGAGGGGGGCCGGAGGGCGGCGGCGCTGCTCGACTCGGGGCGGCCGGGGGCGCGGCCATGAGGCCGAGGCGGCGGCGAGACCTCCGGTGGCCGGCGGGCCTTCCCTGGCGGCGGCGAGGGCGGCCGCCGGCGAAGGCGGCGGGGAGCACGGCGGTGGCGCGCGGGGCGGCGGCGGCGCGAGCGGAGGGCCTTGGCCCCGGATGGGCTCCATGCGCCGCGCAGCGGTGGGAGGAGGCGACGCGGGCGGCCGAGTGGGCGGGCGCAGGCGGGCGACGTGGCAGCACCCCATTGGCCGGGTGAGGTGGAAGCTGACGCGTCCGCGCGCCGAGACGATGTCCGGCGCCGAGGAAGAAGGGCTAGGGTTAGGGTGGAATCATCCGCGAATTTCGGAGGGGGAGGTGTTTATATAGGTAGAGGGAGCTAGGAGAGTCCAAATGAGGTGCGGTTTTCGGCCACGCGATCGTGATCGAACGACCGAGAGCATGGAGGGGAGTTTGCTGGGTTTTCGGCCACTTTGTAGGGGTGTTGGGCTGCAAAGAGAAGGAGGCTTTTACGGTTACCCGGTTAACCGTTGGAGTATCAAACGACCTCCAAATGACCCGAAACTTGACAGGCGGTCTACCGGTGCTATACCAAGGCCGCTTGGCAAACCTCGGTCCATTCCGAGAAAGTTTAACACCCGCACACGAAAAGAGGTAAAGGGGGCGCCGGGAGACATAGGAGTGCCGGATTGCAAAACGGACAACGGAGAAAATGCTCGGATGCATGAGACGAACACGTATGCAAATGTGATGCACATGATGACATGATATAAAATGCAGATGATGACATGGCAAAATGCAACACGCGAGCACATGACATGGCAAGGACGGCGAAAAACTGGAAGACACCTGGCGCATCGAATCCGGGGCGTTACATAGGGGTGACCTAACGCAGTACTAGGTGCTACCGACGAAGGGGGGGGGGATTCGGGAAAGTGTTCCCGGTGTTTGGCATTTTCGGACAGATGAAATGGAGGGGGACGGTTGCATGTTCGCTATGCTAGGGATGTGTGGTGGACGAACGGGCTACGTATTCGGATTCGTCCCATCCTTCTCAGAAACTCTCATGTACAAAGTATTTTCATCCGAGCTACGGTTTATTTTATATTTATTTAAAAAGGATTTAATCATTTTTAGGAATTAACAGATTTATTTAAATTAAAAACATGTTTACTGCATCAGTATGACGTCAGCATGACATCAGCGGTCAACAGTGACCGTTGCCCGGTCAAACAGACAAGTGGGACCCGTCTATCAATGACTGTTAGTACTAACTAACAGGTTAGATATTTTAAGTAGTTAATTAGATTAACTAAGTTTAATTAGTTTAACTTAATCAGAATTAGTTAAGTAAATTAATTATCTAATTAATTAATTGATATGTCATTGGCAGGGGCCCTTAGCTGGCACCGGGTACGGGGCGCATGGGCCGGGCGGACCCGTCCGGCGGATGCGGCGGCAAGGGCAGTGGTGCTTGGCAGCAATGGTGGAGGAGATGGCGGGGCAGCTGGGCGGAGCTGGCGCTGCTCATGCTGCGTTGGGCGGCAGTGAGCACCATGGGCACAACGGGGGGGTGCGGCTGCGCGGGCCGATGAGGCCATAGCATCGCGGCGAGGCAGGCAGCACGTGCCTGCGCGCGGCGATTTAGTAGCCGAGAGGCGCGGTTGCAGCCAGCGAAGCGACAGCGAGTGGCGCAAGCGGCGAGGACACGACAGACGGTGCGACTCGCGGCAGAGTGCGACGAGGCCACGACGGATGACGCGGGCGGAGGAGTAGAGCTCCGATGCGGCGGCTACGGCAGTGGACCAATGACTGTAACGAGGGTGGAGAGGGAGCCGGCCTCACCGGTGATGTAGAGACCAGGGGGCGGCGAGGCTCGATGGGGACGGTGAGGGAGAGGTCGAGGGGGAGACGGCGGGGCGGTCCGGCGAGGGCGCGTTCCGGCAAGGCGGCATCATGGTGGTGGCGACGTAGCTCGAGGGGGTCTGGCAGGGAAGAGATGATGGGGCGGTGCCGGCGAGGTCCAGCGAGCACCTGGCGTCGCCGGGGCGGCGGGGTAGGTAGCGGGGTGCCGGACGCCGCAGTCGTTGCCCCGATCCAGAGGGGATCGGAGAGTGGGGGAGTGAGGGGAGTGGGGATGGGAAGTGGGGCGATGGGGGTTAGGGTTTCTGTCGGGGTGGGGATAAGGGGAGTGGGGTGGGTCGGCCGGTTGGGCCGGGGGGGGGCTTTTCTCTTTTTCTTTTCTTTTTTTCTTTTCTATTTTTCTTTTAGTTTTTGTTAGTTTAGTTTCTTTAAAATACCAAGTTAGCACCTAAACTAGCATCATCAAAATAGGCCACTGCCAAACCTAGTTTGGACCCAACATAACTTAGTTTAATATTTTTATATTTTCAAAAGCAATTAAATTATTATTGTAGCCACTGTTTTTAATTAGTTTAGGGCATTTAAACACTTTGTAAAAGGTTGGTTCCACCACCAGAACTAGTTAGGGATTATTTGCCACATGATGAACATTTTAGTTTTAATGTTTAAAACTTTTGTTGTTGGCCCCTATTTGAAATTTGAATTTGGATCGGTTATGAACTAATGTGAGATTAGCAATAGTGATCGTGGTGATGTGGCATCATTAGCAGAGGTTCACTGTAGCTTAATTATCCGGGCGTCACAACACTACTCCAATGAGTGTACGGCTCCCTACAAAAGAAGAGAATATTCACCCAAAAGGAGAAGTACAAGAGAAGAATCACCTCCAATAGAGAGGAGTAGAGATGATTGTTATGAATGAAGAACCTCTCGAAGAAGCAAGGTTCGGAAAGGAAGGACAAGTCATCAAGGAGCTACACAAAACAAAGACATCAAGCTCACGTTGGTGAATGGGTATCCGGCTCCGACTCCGACCATCACTCCTAAAGAAGTTATCACTCCGACTCTGAATATACTCAAGATGAAGGTGTTGCCGGTCTTGCACTTGTGTCAACCAACTCCTACGACATATTTGACTCACCAAATGAAGTAATTGGAAGATGCTTCATGGCTGAAGGCCCAAAGGTATCACACCCCGAGTATGTTGATTTCAATAGTGATGAAGATGACTTGCTAGGTGATGATGATTTACTTGTTGACAACTCTAGTGATGAAAACTATGATGAACTTGCTATTAATGATGCTAATCAAGATAAAACGAATGATGATGATAAGAAGGAGATTGAGCGTCTAACTAAAGAACTAAACACTCTTGAGTTAGCTCATGAAACTACCTTGGAAGATCATCGAGAACTTTTAAACACTCATGAGAAGCTACGCTTTGAAAAGCTCAACCTTGAGCAAGAGCATGGGTTCTTAAAAGCAATCAATGATGATCTTCGTAAGAAAAGTTCTTCTTACATTGCCAAGTGTTTACTCTTTTCTACTTACATGCCACAAGTAAAATCTAGCAACAAGAGTAAGAAAGATTCTTCTTCTAGTAGTAACAATGATCATGTTAAATCCAATATTGTTGCTTCTAGTAGTTTTCTTAATTCCACTAATGATTCTCTTAGCCAAGTTACACTTGAGCAAGAAAATAGCTTATTGAAGGGAATTATAGAGAAAGGTGTTCAAAAGAGCCTTGCCGGAAGTAAGCAATTTGAGGAAATTGTACGCAAGCAAGGAAGACACCGGAAGAATCAAGGTGTTGGTTTTGAACGAAAGTTCAATGCCAATGGAGTTGAGTGGGAAGAAGATCAATACCCCAAGACGAAGTTTGTTCCTCAACAAGAGAAGTATGATCCTACTTATTTCAAGGGGACACAAGCTCAAGATGATCTTCCACCACAAGACCACAAGCAAAAGGGCAAGGACAAGCTTCAAGAGGAGATTGATGCATTTGAATATTCTCCCAAGGCCTTGGTCAAGTGGGTTCCCAAGACAACATCAAGTTCTACTTCATCAAGTACGACTACAACTCCAAGGATTCCCATCAAGTTGATGTGGATCCCGAAGAAGAAGAACTAGAGAGTTCTTGAGGGTGACTCCGCCAACATACTTCCTTCATATCATTTTGGCGAGGACAAGTGCAAACAACTTCCACTTCTTGCACTAGTTCAAGGAGTCACAAACCCTCTTGTTGTTAAGACAAGGGACAAGGTAACCTAATGCTTTCATGGACATCATCATGTATGAACTTCATTCTATGTCTATGGATATCCATGTTTGTTCCTTGTGGGACTAACCCGTGTAGGTATTGAAAGTGCAACTCACTCCAATGGATTGCTCCAAATGATCTACATCAACCTTGAGCATCCAAATCTTCAACATCTACATGAAGTCATCATCGACAAAACCCAAGGTTAGTTAATCCCTCTTAGGGGGGGTATCACATCTAGGGGGAGCTTTACTCAAAATATTGAGCTAAAGCAACTCTAATGGTGTGAACACAACAATGCTTTATGTAAAAGTGGTAACCCCACTTGTGCTTAAACGATGAGTATGACCTATGATCAAATGTTCTCATTTGACTCCTAAGTCAATATACTCATATATAGATGACCTAGTCATCGCAAATTGCTTGATAGATGCAAGAGTGTTTGTGCATGCTTTGTCGCATATTTCATTTGCCATTTTATTGTGTGAGCACGTTGGTTGCATATTTTACTCATTCAAGGACATCCATTTGTTGCTTTGATTGTTTGGCTCTTTTTCTTTTGCCAAATGGATGGACAAGAATGCCTAAGAACCTCCTCTAGCTATCTATGATTTTCTCGTCTCAAACTCTATTCATGCTACATCACAAAGTTTGATCTAGTCATATTCGAACACTCTGTGTGAGGAGCACTCGGAGTCCCCGATTCGTCATAGACTTAAACTTCCAAAACCTCTCTGTGCATTTCGGTCTGACTGATTCATCCTTTTCGGTCTGACCGAGTTCACTGAGTTGATTTAGGTTTTCAATCTCGGTGCAACCGATTAGAACTTTTTGGTCACACCGAGTTGCAGTAACCGCTTGCGATTCTGCATCTCGGTGCCACCGAGTTGTTCCACTCGGTCACACCGACAGGGTCAGGATATATATACCGACGGGTCAAATTTTGGAAATTTCTGCAAAACCCCTCAGCCCGCGCTTGTCCTGCTCTGCCGCCTCGGGTCTCCGGATCGTCCTCTCGTCGCCAGCGACCTCCCGCCACTGGTCTCCATCGCCTTCAACGGAATTCAACCCCGCCGTTGCCGCTTTAGCGAGCTCATCACCGAACTAGGGTATGAGTTCGAATCTTTGTGCTGTTCCTTACTCTGATTCTTAGCACAAAGAAAATGCCATATTCTTTACCACGTATGAGATCATCCTGTCCAGCAATAACATTCCTTAGATTAGGTTTGATTCGAAAATTTAGGATTAGGTTTCCACCAAACTCATCTCGGACCAACCGAGTTGTGGAAATCGGTCTCACCGAGTTGGCCTAGGCCATTGCACTTGCACTTTTCGGTCTGACCGAAAGTTGCAAATCGGTGTGACCGAGTTCAACTCTCAGTGAAACCCTAGCAATCTCGGAGTCACCAAACTGTGTCTTGGTTTGACCGATTTCACTAGTTTAGACTCCAAAAGTTGCTTCGATGTCACCGAGTTTAACAAATCGGTAGCTCCAAATGCTTTCTATGGAAAACTAAATCTACGTTTTTTGACTCATTTGTTTTGCAAAAACTCTGCACTTTGTGATGCTCATCCACTCTATCTCATCTATAACTATTCACAGTGTCAGCAGTCAGCTTGGAGTGCCAGTATGTCTGATCAGAGTGATAGCCAAAACAAGTCAGAAGAGCAGGTGAACCTGAGTGAGGGCACTAGTCCCTCTAGAAGCTATGATGAGGGCAGCAGGAGTACTCCAAGCAACTTGCCCAAAGGAGCTACAAAGACAAGGAGGAAGAGAAACTCTGACTCAGAAGATGAGGATTATGTTGCTGTTGAGGAAGAAGTCTTCTCCAAGAAGAAAGTGATGAAGAAGGAATATGATGTTGCTGCTGCTGCAACTAAGCCAGGCCTGCACAAGAAGACTCCAGCAAAGAGAGTGCATATGTCTAAAGCCAGATCCTCAACTCAGGAAACTATGGAGTTCACACTTGAACCAAAGGAGGCTGCTCGTGTGGGCAAGAAGAAGAAGGAAAGAAAGAGAGGGAGATGGTGCAAGAAGGTAGGTCCCATGGTAGAATTTGAGAGACACTCATCATCTGAAGATGAAGAAGAGGAAGAAGATGCTGCACCAGTATCAAAGTCTAAAAAACTGATGGGGGATGCCATCAAGTCTGGGGCTGCCCCTTCAAAGCCCAAGACTGCCCCCAAAGCTATTGCTCCAGCTCCAAATACTGCACCCAAGAGGAGCACAAGGAATATTCCAGTTGCTGAAAAGAACAATGCCCGAGTGCCTGATGAAGAAGATGCTGAAGCCCAAGTGCTTAGGAAGCTCAAGCAGAAGATCCCTGACCATGATGATAGTCATCCAGTGGTAGAAGACATGAACACTAGGAAGGATGCAGGTCTCAGACTTTGGAGACAAACTAATCCATATGTTGTGAGAAGAAGGACTGTTGTGGATTACAGGTTCCACACCAAGGAGCAGTAGGACTTCTATGAAACCATCTTGCTTGATAAGAAGCCCATTGTTTGTGATATGAAGTGGGCAGATTGGAAATACATTGATAAGAATGAAGATCATTTTCCAGGTGTGCATGAGAGCTTTGGGCTATGTGGAGTGGACAAGTTTGTGGGTCATAAGTTGACCAAGTGGAATGATGAGCTCATTATGCAATTCTATTATGCAGCTCATTTCTACCATGATGGTAGAATTATTTGGGTGTCTGAGGGTACAAGGTACCAATCAACAGTTGCTGAGTCGGCCAAATTGATCAATGCCCCTAAACAGCATGAGGATGACTTGGATGTCTATGCCAAGAAGAAGAAATACCACAACTCAATGGCCAAGATGTACAAAGAAATTCCTGACAAAGCCTTGAAAACTCATAAGCTAGGCTCTGTTCATTATCTGTTATCTGGTTTGGCCACAACTAACACCATCTTGAGGCATACCTTGTTGCCCAAATCTGGAGATCACAAGATGATCACAGGCCATTCCATCAACTTGCTGCTATTGTTTGATGTGCCCCAAAAATTCAAAGTCATGAGCCTGATTGTGGAAACAATCAAGAGGACAGTTGCAGATCAGAAGAGGTCATGTGGGTATGCTCCACATATTCAAATGCTCATCAACTCCAAGATGGGCACAGGCACCTACTTGTTAGATAGAGAGCATCTACCCTTGAGACCAGATTTTGAGGACAACACTGTTGTCATGATTGAGGATGATCCCACATCTGTAGAGGCACAAGAAAAGAGAGAGAAAGCGAAGATTGAGAAAGCTGCAAAGAAGCCAAGTGTTGAAGAGGCATCTCAAGTGTTTCTCAAGACCAAACAAGATCAACTTGCATATCTAATTCAAGCAAGCTTGAGGATTGATAAAGGATTGGCCACCCTGACTCAAAACCAAGAGAGCAGGAAAGGATTATTGAGACTAAGTTCTATGATCTTGATCTAAAAATGACAGAGATGCAGACATCAGTTGAGCAGCCCCAGGAAGAAGCTAAGGAGAGGAAAGGGCAGGCTACTGCAGATGCCTTTCAAAGAGTGCCAAGAGGTCAGAGATTTGCTGCAGTGCCCATGGCTGACACAAGAGCAACTTCATCAGCACCTGCAGCCACAGCATCAGCGCCACCTCCAGTTGCCACTCCACCAGCTCCATCAACTTCCACAGGTCCATTCATCCTTGGAGTCCTCTCAACACCACCTCCCGAAGATCAAGCCTAGAGAGACGCATAGCACTATGCATTTTCAAACTTTTGGTAACTTGTTGCCAAAGGGGGAGAAATGTATAGATCATAGGCTTTGAGAGAGAGTGTGTTTTTGCTTCTTTTGTCTCCTTTGCTATTTGGTTGATACTTTTGTATGCTTGCATTATACTCTATGTTTATGTGTGTGAGATACTTATTTGATCATGTGGTTGATCATATCATACGTTAATGCTTATGCTTGAATGATGTTATCTTTTATATCACTTGTACGATCATTCACTTTGCCTTGGTGATGAGTGCATGTTTTTACTCTCTATAATTTTGAGCACTCCACCAAGATGTATGTGACATGGAAGAGTAACCCATGATCCTAATCGATTGTGCATTTGCATTCAAAACCAAATTTTTGAATAATGCACAAATTTAGGGGGAGCTCTTACTTATCACATACTTCTCAAAGCGACGATGCATTTAAATATTATTATCATTTGTCGAAGCTTTGATCTATATGTTGTCATCAATTACCAAAAAGGGGGAGATTGAAAGTGCAACTATCCCTGGGTGGTTTTGGTAATTCCTAACAACATACAACTCACTGAACTAATGCTCTTTCAAGATGATCATTTCAGAAAGTTCAATGATTGGCATGGCATCGACTAGGAATGTGGACCCCTCAAAATGCTAAGGACACATATTGGCTCAAGCTCAAGACTCTACATTTTCATTTTAGTGATCCAAGATCACATTGAGTCCATAGGAAAAGCCAATACTATTAAAAGGGGATGAGGTGTTGCTTAATGGCTTGCTTGCTCAAAATGCTTAGTGATATGCTCCAAAAGCCCTCAACCACTTTCTCATATCCACATATGTCCCAAACCAAAAGTCAAAATTGGCCCCACCAATTTGATCTATCCGGCGCCACTGAGTTCATTTGACATAGCCATGCCCAGAAACCCTAATCAGTTCGGTCTCATCGATAGGGATCTCAGTCTCACCGAGATGGGATTGCAAACTCTCTGTTACCCTTCGTAACGTTTCGGTCTAACCGAGATGAGTGATCGGTCCCACCGAGTTTGCATTGCAAACTCTCTGTTTCCATCTCATAACGTTTCGGTCTCACCGAAATGAGCGAGTTGATCCCGCCGAGTTTGCCTGACCAACTCTATGTTTGCCTATTACAGAAATCGGTCTTACTGAGTTTATGTGATCGGTCTCATCGAGATTACGTTATGCCCTAACCCTAATGAAATCGGTCCCACCGAGTTGACATGTCAGTCCCACCGAAAAGCCTAGCGTTCACATTTTGAACTAAATCGGTCTGACCGAGTTTCATGATTCAGTCTCATCGAGTTTGGTGAATTGTGTGTAACGGTTAGATTTTGTGTGGAGGCTATATATACCCCTCCACCCACTCTTCATTCGTGGAGAGAGCCATCAGAACGTGCCTACACTTCCAGCATACATTTTCTGAGAGAGAACCACCTACTCATGTGTTGAGACCAAGATATTACATTCCAACCACAAGAATCTTGATCTCTTGCCTTCCCAAGTTGCTTTCCACTCAAATCATCTTTCCACCAAATCCAAATTCGTGAGAGAGAGAGAGTTGAGAATTGGGGAGACTATCACTTGAAGCACAAGAGCAAGGAGTTCATCATCAACACACCATCTATTACCTTTTGGAGAGTGGTGTCTCCTAGATTGGTTAGGTGTCACTTGGGAGCCTCCGACAAGATTGTGGAGTTCAACCAAGGAATTTATACGGGCAAGGAGATCGCCTACTTCGTGAAGATCTACCCTAGTGAGGCAAGTCCTTCGTGGGTGATGGCCATGGTGGGATAGACAAGGTTGCTTCTTCGTGGACCCTTCATGGGTGGAGCCCTCCGTGGACTCGCGCAGCCGTTACCCTTCGTGGCTTGAAGTCTCCATCAACATGGATGTACGATAGCACCACCTATCGGAACCACAGAAAAAATCTCCGAGTCTACATTGCGTTTGCTTCCTCCAAACTCCTCCCTTTACCTTCATGTGCAATGTTTTTACATTCCGCTACTATACTCTTAGACTTGCATGTGTAGGTTGATTGCTTGAATTGTGCTAAGTTGCTAAAATCTGCCAAGACTTAAAATTGGGAAAAGGATAGATTTTTATTTGGTCAAGTAGTCTAATCACCCCCCTCTAGACATACTTTCGATCCTACAAAATGGCATGCGGATAAAATAATACGTACCACATGGAGTGATGAACATTGTCTTCTCTTCGTCTTCCTTGGACATGAAGATTTGATGATACCCAGAATATGCATCCAGAAAGGAGAGCAAATCACAGCCTGAAGTGGAATCCACAACCCGATCAATGCGCGACAAGGAAAACGGGTCCTTCGGGCAAGCTTTGTTGAGATCTATGAAATCTATGCAAAGCCTCCACTTCCCGTTAGCCTTCTGGACTACCACTGGATTTTCAAACCATGTGGGATGTAGCACTCCTCCACCAAACCAGCTGCTTCAAGTTTCTAGATCTCTTCCGCAATGAACTGCTGCCTCTCCAAGGCCTGCTTCCGGACTTTCTGCTTGACAGGTCGGGCATGTGGGAAGACAGCAAGGTGATGCTCGATTACCTCCCTGGGAACATCGGGATATCAGATGGTTGCCAGGAAAACACATCGATATTCGCCAGCAAGAAGGCAACGAGCGCGCTTTCCTATTTGTCATCGAGGGTGTCGTCGATAGTGAAAGTACCATCAACGCCAGCCAGCCCTGCTTGGACCTTCTTCACTTGTGGTGCAGTGACCTTGGATCTCTTGCTGTTGGAGCTCTCCAGCAAGTCATCAATAGGCGCAACACACTCCAAATAGGTACGCTTACCGGATTCCTTGCCAGTGTCCTTGCTACCCTTCTTATCTCCTCTTTCCTCCTTGGCGGGAACTACTGCTGCCACGGCCTCTGCCATGACTGCGTCCCGGTACATCTTGTCCACGCAAATGATAGCATCCTTCTCTTCTGATGGGATGGTAATGACCCCCACAGGCCCAGGCATCTTCAAGGTGTTGTAGGCATAGTGGGATGCCGCCATGAATTTAACCAGGGCTGGCTGGCTAAGGATCCCATTGCACGGCAGGGGGAGGTCAACCACATCAAACACAATCTTCTTAGTCCGATAGTTCAACTCTCCCCTAAACATTACTGGTAGCATGATCTTTCCCTTAGGATGGCTCCTGCCGGGATTAACTCCTTGAAACGTGTCGGTAACCTTTAACTATTCTTCTGCTATCTGAAGTTCGTTGATGACTGCCGGGGAAATCAGATTCAACCCGGCCCCGCCGTCCACCAACATCTTTGTGACCTTGAGGTTGTGAATTGTTGGAGAGACCAACAATGGCAAACATCCTACCATAGTAGTACGGTTAGGATGATCCTCTTTGTCAAAGATGATGGGCGTGCGTGACCATTTGAGCGGCTTGTGGGCCTCTGGTGTTGGTTCCACGGCATTGACTTCTCATGCCCACCGTTTGAGCTGGCGGTGAGAGGTGTGCAAAGATGCACCCCCATCAATGCACAGGGCGTCAGTGGCCTTCTGAAACTCTTGCTCACTGGTTTCCTCTTCATCCCCTCCATCGCTCTCATCATCACAGGTTTCCTTCTCTCGACCTCTGGCGGATTTTCCTTGGTTCCGGAAGGGTTTGCTGGGGCGATTTACTTCACCACCTCGGCCCTTACCGCCAGCGACAATCTGACCCTTTTCCTTGTCGCGCTTGTCATATCTGCTCTTTGTCTCTTAACAAGCTGCTCAACCTGATAACACTCCTGAAGGTCGTGGCCCTTGGTCCGATGAATATTGCAATATGGTCCATCACCTTTCCCGACCTTCTCGACAGCTGCGGCCTCCTGGCAGTTAGCGCACGCGACAGCTTCCTTGCCGGGGACCTCAGCCTTGGCCTTCTTGCCAGTACTAGGTGTACCCGATCCTTCAACAGTCATCACTGCCTTATCCTTCCGCTTCTTACTATGCTTCTTGCTCTTCTTCTGACTGGTTGATTCATCATCATCCTCTGAATCGACATTGGTGCAATCTTCCTCTCCGGGCAACTTCCTTCCCCCCTCCATCCGAGCACACTTATCCACCAAGGTCTAGAGCTCCTTCATAGTCTTGGGCAACCACACATTCATCTTGGAACGAATCCAGAGGTTGTGCACATTGGACTGGAAGGCAGCTATCACAGCTGTCGGATGGATATTTGGGATGTTTCTATGGACCTTGCTAAATCTCTGTAAATACTTACGGAGGGTCTCTCCTTCCTTCTGTTGGAGAAGTTACAAGTCGCTGGGTCGACTTGGCTCTTGATGGCAGCTAGTGAAGGCCCCAATGAATTCATGGCACAGGTCAGCCCACGACGAGATGGAGTTCTCCGATAGGTGCATCAGCCAAGACCTCACATTGGACTTGAGAGCCAAAGGGAAGTTGTTGGCAAACACCTTCTCATCTCTTCCCCCGGCAGCCTGAATAGCGATGGTGTAAATGCTCAGAAACTCTGCCGGGTCTAGCCTCCCATCGTACTTCTTGGGTATCTCTGGCTTGAACGTGCGAACGGACGACTAACGGACTTGCTGCAGCTCACGAGGAAAGGCAGGGCACCCAACCTCGAAAGGTCACCCGCCAACATGGAGCGCAGGCTCGTCGACGTCGGGGCCGTCGCGCCCATCGGTCCGGCAGTGGTTGTCGCGGCGTCGCTCGATGACGACGCGATCGTCTCCCTGATGTCTACTACACAATCTTCTTCTTGCAGACGTTGTTGGGCCTCCAAGTGCAGTGGTTTGTAGGACAGTAGCAAATTTCCCTCAAGTGGATGACCTAAGGTTTATCAATCCGTGGGAGGCGTAGGTTGAAGATGTTCTCTCTCAAACAACCCTGCAACCAAATAACAAAGAGTCTCTTGTGTCCCCAACACACCCAATACAATGGTAAATTGTATAGGTGCACTAGTTCGGCGAAGAGATGGTGATACAAGTGCAATATGGAGGGTAGTATAGGTTTTTGTAATCTGAAAATATAAAAACAGCAAGGTAACTAATGATAAAAGTGAGCACAAACGATATTGCAATGCTAGGAAACAAGGCCTAGTGTTCATACTTTCACTAGTGCAAGTTCTCTCAACAATAATAACATGACTGGATCATATAAATATCCCTCAACATGCAACAAAGAGTCACTCCAAAGTCACTAATAGCAGAGAACAAACGAAGAGATTACGGTAGGGTACGAAACCACCTCAAAGCTATCCTTTCTGATCGATCTATTCAAGAGTCTGTAGTAAAATAACACAAAGCTATTCTTTCCGTTCGATCTATCATAGAGTTCGTACTAGAATAACACCTTAAGACACAAATCAACCAAAACCCTAATGTCACCTAGATACTCCAATGTCACCTCAAGTATCCGTGGGTATGATTATACGATATGCATCACACAATATTAGATTCATCTATTCAACCAACACAAAGAACTTCAAAGAGTGCCCCAAAGTTTCTACCGGAGAGTCAAGACGAAAACGTGTGCCAATCCCTATGCATAGGTTCATGGGCGGAACCTGCAAGTTGATCACCAAAACATACATCAAGTGGATCACGTGATATCCCATTGTCACCACAGATAAGCACATGCAAGACATACATCAAGTGTTCTCAAATCCTTAAAGACTCAATCCGATAAGATAAATTCAAAGGGAAAACTCAATCCATTACAAGAGAGTAGAGGGGGAGAAACATCATAAGATCTAACTATAATAGCAAAGCTTGCGATACATCAAGATCGTACCAAATCAAGAACACGAGAGGGAGAGATCAAACACATAGCTACTGGTACATACCCTCAGCCCCGAGGGTGAACTACTCCATCCTCGTCATGGAGAGCGTCGGGATGATGAAGATGGCCACGGTGAGGATCCCCCCGGCAGTGTGCTTGAACAGGTCCCGATTGGTTTTGGTGGCTCTGAGAGGCTTGCGGCGGAACTCCTGATCTATTTTGTTCCCCGAAGGTTTTAGGGTATATGTATATATATAGGTGAATGAAGTCGGTCAGGGGAGCCACGAGGGGCCCATGAGGGTGGAGGGCGTGCCCAGGGGGGTGGGCTCGCCCTCCTGCTACCTCTTGAGCACTGTGTAGGGTTTCCTTGAAGAGGAAAGGATGATGCAACAAAGTAGCGTAAGTATTTCCCTCGGTTTTTGAGAACCAAGGTATCAATCCAGTAGGAGGCTACGCTTGAGTCCCTCGTACCTGCACAAAACAAACAACTCCTCGCAACCAACGCGATAAGGGGTTGTCAATCCCTTCACGGTCACTTACGAGAGTGAGATCTGATAGATATGATAGGATAATATTTTTTGTATTTTTGTGATAAATATGCGAAGTAAAAATAAAAGAAAAGTAAAAAAGCAAAGGAAATAACAAGGTGATGGAAGAATAATATGATGAAGATAGACCCGGGGGCCATAGGTTTCACTAGTGGCTTCTCTCAAGAGCATAAATATTTTACGGTGGGTGAACGAATTACTGTTGAGCAATTGACAGAATTGAGCATAGTTATGAGAGTATCTAGGTATGATCATGTATATAGGCATCACGTCCGAGACAAGTAGATCGACTCCTGCCTGCATCTACTACTATTACTCCACTCATCGACCGCTATCCAGCATGCATCTAGAGTATTAAGTTCATGAAAACAGAGTAACGCCTTAATCAAGATGACATCATGTGGAAGGATAAATTCATGCAATATGATAAAAAACCCATCTTGTTATCCTCGATGGCAACAATACAATACGTGCCTTGCTGCCCCTCATCCATTGGGAAAGGACACCGCAAGATTGAACCCAAAGCTAAGCACTTCTCCCATTGCAAGAAAAACCAATCTAGTAGGCCAAACCAAACTGATAATTCGAAGAGACTTGCAAAGATAACCAATCATACATAAAAGAATTCAGAGAAGATTCAAATATTGTTCATAGATAATCTTGATCATAAACCCACAATTCATCGGTCTCAACAAACACACCGCAAAAAGAAGATTACATCGAATAGATCTCCACGAGAGAGGGGGAGAACATTGTATTGAGATCCAAAAAGAGAGAAGAAGCCATCTAGCTACTAACTATGAACCCGAAGGTCTGAGGTAAACTACTCACACTTCATTGGAGAGGCTATGGCGTTGATGTAGAAGCCCTCCGTGATGGATGCCCCTCCGTCGGAGCTCCTGAATAGGCCCCAAGATGGGATCTCGTGGGTACAGAAGGTTGCGGCGGTGGAATTAGGTTTTTTGCTTTGTATCTGATCGTTTGGGGGTACGTAGGTATATATAGGAGGAAGGAGTACGTCGGTGGAGCAACAGGAGACCCACGAGGGTGGAGGGTGCGCCCTGGGGGGTGGGCGCCCCCCCCTACCTCATGCCTTCCTCCTTTCTTTATTGATGTAGGGTCCAAGTCTCCTGGATCATATTCGGTGAGAAAATCTCGTTCCCGAAGGTTTCATTCCGTTTGGACTCCGTTTGATATTCCTTTTCTGAAACTCAAATAGGCAAAAACAAGCAATTTCAGGCTGGGCCTTCGGTTAATAGGTTAGTCCCAAAAATAATATAAAAGTGGATAATAAAGCCCAATAATGTCCAAAACAGTAGATAATATAGCATGGAGCAATCAAAAATTATAGATACGTTGGAGACGTATCAGGCATCCCCAAGCTTAATTCCTGCTCGTCCTCGAGTAGGTAAATGATAAAAAGAATTTTTGATGCGGAGTGCTACTTGGCATAATTTCATTGTAATGCTTCTTAATTATGGTATGAATATTCAGATCCGAAAGATTCAAGACAAAAGTTTAATATTGACATAAAAATAATAATACTTCAAGCATACTAACAAAGCAATCATGTCTTCTCAAAATAACATGGCCAAAGAAAGTTATCCCTACAAAATCATATAGTCTGGCTATGCTCTATCTTCACCACCCAAAGTATTTAAATCATGCACAACCCCGATGACAAGCCAAGCAATTGTTTCATACTTTTGACATTCTCAAAACTTTTTCAATCTTCACGCAATACATGAGCGTGAGCCATGGATATAGCACTATGGGTGGAATAGAAGGGTGGTTGTGGAGAAGACAAAAAGGGAGAAGATAGTCTCACATCAACTAGGCGTATCATCGGGCTATGGAAATGCCCATCAATAGATATCAATGTGAGTGAGTAGATATTTCCATGCAACGGATGCACTAGAGCTATAAGCATATGAAAGCTCAACAAAAGAAACTAAGTGGGTGTGCATCCAACTCGCTTGCTCACGAAGACCTAGGGCATTTTGAGGAATCCCATCATTGGAATATACAAGCCAAGTTCTATAATGAAAAATTCCCACTAGTATATGAAAGTGACAAAATGAGAGACTCTCTATCATGAAGATCATGGTTCTACTTTGAAGCACAAGTGTGGTAAAAGGATAGTAACATTGTCCCTTCTCTCTTTTTCTCTCATTTTTTTATTTGGGCCTTTTCTCTTCTTCTTTTTATGGCCTATTTTTTTTCATCCGGAGTCTCATCCCGACTTGTGGGGGAATCATAGTCTCCATCATCCTTTCCTCACTTGGGAAAATGCTCTAAAAATGAAGATTATCACACTTTTTTTCTTACAACTCAACAATTACAACTCGATACTTAGAACAAACAATGACTCTATATGAATGCCTCCGGCGGTGTACCGGGATATGCAATGAATCAAGAGTGACATGTATGAAAGAATTATGAACGGTGGATTTGCCACAAATACGATGTCAACTACATGATCATGCTAAGCAATATGACAATGATGGAGTGTGTCATAATAAAGGGAATGGTGGAAAGTTGCATGGCAATATATCTCGGAATGGCTATGGAAATGCCATGATAGGTAGGTATGGTGGCTGTTTTTAGGAAGGTATATGGTGGGTGTATGATACCGGCGAAAAGTGCGCGGTATTAGAGAGGCTAGCAATGGTGGAAGGAAGAAGAGTGCGTATAATCCATGGACTCAACATTAGTCATAAAGAACCCATATACTTATTGTAAAAATCTACAAGTTATCAAAGAAAAGTATTACACGCATGCTCCTAGGGGGATAGATTGGTAGGAAAAGACCATCGCTCGTCCCCGACCGCCACTCATAAGGAAGACAATCAATAAATAAATCATGCTCCAACTTCATCACATAACGGTTCACCATATGTGCATGCTACAGGAATCACAAACTTTAACACAAGTATTTCTCAAATTCACAACCACTCAACTATCATGACTCTAATATCACCATCTTCATATCTCAAAACAATTATCAAGCATCAAACTTCTCATAGTATTCAACACACTCATAAGATTATTTAAGCAAATTACCATGCTATTTAAGACTCTCAAAATAATCTAAGTGAAGCATGAGAGATCAATAGTTTCTATAAAACAAATCCACCACCGTGCTCTAAAAGATATAAGTGAAGCACTAGAGCAAAACTATATAGCTCAAAAGATATAAGTGAAGCACATAGAGTATTCTAACAAATTCCAAATCATGTATGGCTCTCTCAAAAGGTGTGTACAGCAAGGATGATTGTGGTAAACTAAAAAGCAAAGACTCAAATCATACAAGACGCTCCAAGCAAAACACATATCATGTGGTGAATAAAAATATAGCTCCAAGTAAAGTTACCGATGGAAGTAGACGAAAGAGGGGATGCCTTCCGGGGCATCCCCAAGCTTTGACTTTTGGTGTCCTTAGATTATCTTGGGGGTGCCATGGGCATCCCCAAGCTTAGGCTCTTGCCTCTCCTTGTTCCATAATCCATCAAAAGATTCACCCAAAACTTGAAAACTTCACAACACAAAACTTAACAGAAATCTCGTGAGCTCCGTTAGCGAAAGAAAACAAAAGACCACTTCAAGGTACTGTAATGAACTCATTCTTTATTTATATTGGTGTTAAACCTACTGTATTCCAACTTCTCTATGGTTTATAAACTATTTTACTAGCCATAGATTCATCAAAACAAGCAAACAACACACAAAAACAGAATCTGTCAGAAACAGAACAGTCTGTAGTAATCTGTTAATAACGCAAACTTCTGGAACTCCAAAAAATCAGCCAAAATAGGACGACCTAGGAAATATTTTTATTGATCAGCATCAATTGGAATCACTATTTTATCACGTTCTGGTGATTTTTAACAATTGTTTTAGTGAACAGAAAGTTTCTGGAAATTACAGCAAGATCAAATAACTATCATCCAAGAAGATCCTATAGGTTTAACTTGGCACAAACACTAATTAAAACACAAAAATAAATATAACCAGAGGCTAGATCAAAGATTTATTCCAAAACATAAGCAAAAACAAAAAAACTAAAATAAAATTGGGTTGCCTCCCAACAAGCGCTATCGTTTAACGCCCCTAGCTAGGCATAAGAGCAAGGATAGATCTAGGTATTGCCATCTTTGGTAGGCAATCCATAAGTGGATCTCATAATAGATTCATATGGTAATTTTGTTTTCTTCCTAAGGAAGTGTTCCATGCCTTTATTTAATGGAAATTGGAATCTAATATTTCGTTCCTTCATATCAATAATTGGACCAATCGTTCTAAGGAAAGGTCTACCAAGAATAATAGGACATGAAGGATTGCAATCTATATCAAGAATGATAAAAGCTACGGGCACATAATTCCTATTTGCAACAATAAGAACATCATTAATTCTTCCCATAGGTTTTTTAATAGTGGAATCCGCAAGGTGCAAGTTTAGAGAGAAATCATCAAAATCACGGAAATCTAGCAAATCACACAAAGTTTTGGGAATAGTGGAAACACTAGCACCCAAATCACATAAAGCATAGAACTCATGATCCTTAATCTTAATTTTAATAGTAGGTTCCCACTCATCGTAAAGTTTTCTAGGGATAGAAACTTCCAGTTCAAGTTTTTCTTCATAAGATTGCATCAAAGCATCAACGATATGTTTGGTAAAAGCTTTATTTTGACTATAAGCATGAGGAAAATATAGCACGGATTGCAACAAGGAAATACAATCAATCAAAGAGCAGTTTTCATAATTAAATTCCTTGAAATCCAAAATAGTGGGTTTAGCAACATCTAGGGTTTTGATTTCTTCAATCCCACTTTTATCAATTTTAGCATCAAGATCTAAAAACTCTGAATTCTTGGAACGCCTTCTAGGTAAAGTGGATCATATTCAGTCTCATCATTATCAAGATTCATACTGCAAAACAAAGATTTAATTGGGGACACATCAATAACTTTTAGATCTTCATCTTGATTTTCATAGGAATCCGGTTTAGCGGCCATCTTATTAACTAAGGTAGCCCGCTTATCCGATATTTCATCAGTCAACTTCTCAAGACGAGCAATTTGGGATCTTAAACCATCAAATTCTTTAGACATATCATCGAGCTCTTTGTTCATATAACTCATAATTTGTTTTTATTCCTTAAGCTCGTTTCTGAAAAAAAATATTATGCTCAAATTGCAAAACCATAAAACTCCTGACGTTGCTTTCGATCTCTTCTAACCTTTTAAGGTGAAGATCACTAAATCTAGGTAGAGCCATCATGACAAACAAGCAATCCAACACACGAGCAAACAAAAAGCAAGCGAAAAAAGGCGAACGAAAAAGAGAGGGCGAATAAAACGACAAGGGTGAAGCAGGGAAGAGGAAAACGAGAGGCAAATGGCAAATAATGTAATGCGGGAGATAAGGGATTGTGATGGGTACTTGGTATGTTGACTTTTGCGTAGACTCCCCGGCAACGGCGCCAGAAATTCTTCTTGCTACCTCTTGAGCACTGTGTTGGATTTCCTTGAAGAGGAAAGGATGATGCAGCAAAGTAGCGTAAGTATTTCCCTCAGTTTTTGAGAACCAAGGTATCAATCCAGTAGGAGGCTACGCGCGAGTCCCTCGTACCTGCACAAAACAAATAACTCCTCGCAACCAACGCGATAAGGGGTTGTCAATCCCTTCACGGTCACTTACGAGAGTGAGATCTGATAGATATGATAGGATAATATTTTTGGTATTTTTGTGATAAAGATGCGAAGTAAAATAAAAGCAAAGCAAAAAGAAACAGAAATAACAAGTTGTTGGAAGATTAATATGATGAAGATAGACCCGGGGGCCATAGATTTCACTAGTGGCTTCTCTCAAGAGCATAAATATTTTACGGTGGGTGAACGAATTACTGTTGAGCAATTGACAGAATTGATCATAGTTATGAGAGTATCTAGGTATGATCATGTATATAGGCATCACGTCCGAGACAAGTAGACCGACTCCTGCCTGCATCTACTACTATTACTCCACTCACCGACCGCTATCCAGCATGCATCTAGAGTATTAAGTTCATGAAAACAGAGTAACGCCTTAAGCAAGATGACATGATGTAGAGGATAAATTCATGCAATATGATAAAAACCCCATCTTGTTATCCTCGATGGCAACAATACAATCGTGCCTTGCTGCCCCTCATCCTTTGGGAAAGGACACGCAAGATTGAACCCAAAGCTAAGCACTTCTCCCATTGCAAGAAAAACCAATCTAGTAGGCCAAACCAAACTGATAATTCGAAGAGAGTTACAAAGATAACCAATCATACATAAAAGAATTCAGAGAAGATTCAAATAATGTTCATAGATAATCTTGATCTTAAACCCACAATTCATCAGTCTCAACAAACACACCGCAAAAAGAAGATTACATCGAATAGATCTCCACGAGAGAGGGGGAGAACATTGTATTGAGATCCAAAAAGAGAGAAGAAGCCATCTAGCTACTAACTATGGACCCGAAGGTCTGAGGTAAACTACTCACACTTCATCGGAGAGGCTATGGTGTTGATGTAGAAGCCCTCCGTGATGGATGCCCCTCCAGCGGAGCTCTGGAATAGGCCCCAAGATGGGATCTCATGGGTACAGAAGGTTGCTGCGGTGGAATTAGGTTTTTGGCTTTGTATCTGATCGTTTGGGGGTACGTAGGTATATATAGGAGGAAGGAGTACGTCGGTGGAGCAACAGGAGGCCCACGAGGGTGGAGGGTGCGCCCTGGGGGGTGGGTGCCCCCCCCCACCTCATGCCTTCCTCCTTTCTTTCTTGATGTAGGGTCCAAGTCTCCTGGATCATATTCGGTGAGAAAATCACGTTCCCGAAGGTTTCATTCCGTTTGGACTCCGTTTGATATTCCTTTTCTGCGAAACTCTGAAATAGGCAAAAAACAGCAATTCTGGGTTGGGCCTCCGGTTAATAGGTTAGTCCCAAAAATAATATAAAAGTGGATAATAAAGCCCAATAATGTCCAAAACAGTAGATAATATAGCATGGAGCAATAAAAATTATAGATACGTTGGAGACGTATCACCCCCTGCCTCGTGCCTTCCTCGTTGCTTCTCTTTCGTACACTCCTAGTTTTCTGGATTGCTTCTGTTCCAAAAATAACTCTCCCGAAGGTTCCATTCCATTTGGACTCCGTTTGGTATTCCTTTTCTACGAAACACTGAAACAAGAAAAAAAACAGAAACTGGCACTAGGCTCTGGGTTAATAGGTTAGTCCCCAAAATGATATAGAAGTGTTTAATAAAGCCCATAAACATCCAAAACAGATAATATAATAGCATGGAACAATCAAAAATTATAGATATGTTGGAGATGTACCACCCCGCCTATCCTCCAAGGCTTGCCGTCAGCCTGGACGCGCTCGAGGGTCAGAAGAGGCCATCAAGACATCATCAGGGTCTTGGTTCTACTGCGCTCGCACTGGCTGCCGTGGCGGGAACTGCACCGTGGGGGTTGCCCCTTCTGTACGACTCCCTCAACCCCGTTCTCCTACGGGTTCGAGAACTATGTAGACATGACCGAGACATGTCTCCGGTCAATAACCAATAGCGGAACCTGGATGCTCATATTGATTCCTGCATATTCTACGAAGATCTTTATCGGTCAAACTGCATAACTGCATACGTTGTTCCCTTTGTCATCGGTATGTTACTTGCCCGAGATTCGATCGTCGATATCTCAATACCTAGCTCAATATCGTTACTGGCAAGTCTCTTTACTCGTTCTGTAATGCATCATCCTGCAACTAACTCATTATTCACATTGCTTGCAAGGCTTATAGTGATGTGCATTACCGAGAGGGCCTAGAGATACCTCTCCGACAATCGGAGTGACAAATCCTAGTCTCGATCTATGCCAACTCAACAAGTACCATCAGAGACACCAGAGAGCACCTTTATAATCACCCGATTTACGTTGGACGCTTGGTAGCACACAAAGTTTTCCACCGTAATCGGGAGTTGCATAATCTCATAGTCATAGGAACATGTATAAGTCATGGAGAAAGCAATAGCAGTAAACTAAAACGATCAAGTGCTAAGCTAACGGAATGGGTCAAGTCAATCACATCATTCTCCTAATGATGTGATCCCATTTATCAAATGACAACTCATGTCTATGGTTAGGAAACTTAACCATCTTTGATCAACGAGCTAGTCAAGTAGAGGCATGCTAGTGACACTGTTTGTCTATGTATTCACACATGTATTATGTTTCCTAAGTTAATACAATTCTAGCATGAATAATAAAATTTATCATGAAATAAGGAAATAAATAATAACTTTATTATTGCCTCTAGGGCATATTTCCTTCAGTCTCCCACTTGCACTAGAGTCAATAATCTAGTTCACATCGTCATGTGATTTAACACCAATAGTTCACATCACCATGTGATTAACACTCAAAGGGTTTACTAGAGTCAGTAATCTTAGTTCACATCGCCATGTGATTAACACCCAAAGAGTACTAAGGTGTGATCATGTTTTGCTTGTGAGAGAAGTTTAGTCAACGGGTCTGCCATATTCAGATCCATATGTATTTTGCAAATTTCTATGTCAACAATGCTCTGCACGGAGCTACTCTAGCTAATTGCTCCCACTTTCAATATGTATCCAGATTGAGACTTAGAGTCATCTGGATCAGTGTCAAAACTTGCATTGACGTAACCCTTTACGACGAACCTTTTGTCACCTCCATAATCGAGAAACATATCCTTATTCCACTAAGGATAATTTTGACCGCTGTCCAGTGATCTACTCCTAGATCAAAAATTGTACTCCCTTGCCAAACTCAGGGCCGGGTATACAATAGGTCTGGTACACAGCATGGCATACTTTATAGAACCTATGGCTGAGGCATAGTGAGGGAGTTCCGGACTAGGGGGTGTCCGGATAGCCGAACTATCATCATCGACCGGACTCCAAGACTATGAAGATACAAGATTGAAGACTTCGTCCCGTGTCCGGATGGGACTTTCCTTGGCGTGGAAGGCAAGCTTGGCGATACGGATATGTAGATCTCCTACCTTTGTAACCGACTTTGTGTAACCCTAGCCCTCTCTGGTGTCTATATAAACTGGACGGCTGTAGTCCATAGGACGAACAACAATCATACCATAGGCTAGCTTCTAGGGTTTAGCCTCTTTGATCTCGTGGTAGATCCACTCTTGTAACACACATCATCAATATTAATCAAGCAGGACGTAGGGTTTTACCTCCATCAAGAGGGCCCGAACCTGGGTAAAACATCGTGTCCCTTGTCTCCTGTTACCATCCGCCTAGACGCACAGTTCGGGACCCCCTACCCGAGATCTGCCGGTTTTGACACCGACATTGGTGCTTTCATTGAGAGTTCCTCTGTGCCGTCACCATCAGGAAGGATGCCTTTTCCCGTCTTTAAGGACGGCGCCGTCGTCAAGGGAGCTTTGGCCGCCGACCAGACTATCCGGCTAGGCGGTTTTTGTTGGGGAACGTAGTAATTTCAAAAAAATTCCTACGCACACGCAAGATCATGGTGATGCATAGCAACGAGAGGGGAGAGTGTTGTCTACGTACCCTCGTGAGACCAAGCGAAGCGATCACAACGTAGAGGAAGTAGTCGACGTTCTCCTCGCGATCCAACCGATCCCAGCGCCAAGCATCCGCACCTCCGAGTTCTTGGCACACGCTCAGCTCGGTGACGCCTCCTCGACTCGATCCAGCAAAGCTCCGGAGAGAGAGTTCCACAAGACGACGGCGTGGTGGCGATCTTGATGTTTTACCGACGCAGGCTTCACCTAAGCAATGCTACAATTTGACCGAGGTGGAATATGGTGGAGGGGGCACCGCACACGGCTAAGGAACGATCTCAAGGATCAACTTGTGTGTTCTAGGGTGCCCCCGCCCCGTATATAAAGGAGCAAGGGGAGGGCCGCCGGCCCTAGGAGGCGCGCCAGGAGGGGGAGTCCTCCTCCTAGTGGGAGTAGGACTCCTCTTTCCTAGTCCTACTAGGAAGAAGGAAGGGGAAGGAAAGAGAGGAGAGGGAGAGGGAAAGGGGCCGCCCCCTTCCTTGTCCAGTTCGGACTCCCCATGGGGGGCACGCCACCTCCTGGTGCAGCCCTCTCTCCCTCTTGGCCCAATAAGGCCCATTACTTCCCGGGGTTCCGTAACCCCTCCCAACTCCGGTTTTCTCCGAAACTTCCGAACCTTTCCGTGTCCGAATATAGCCGTCCAATATATCAATATTTATGTCTCGATCATTTCGAGACTCCTCGTCATGTCCGTGATCACATCCAGACTCCGAACTCCTTCGGTACATCAAAATACACAAACTCATAATATAACCGCCATCGAAACCTTAAGCGCATGGACCCTACGGTTCGAGAATAATGTAGACATGACCGAGACACATCTCCGGTCAATAACCAATAGCGGACCTGGATGCCCATATTGGCTCCTACATATTCTACGAAGATCTTTATCGGTCGACCGCATAACAACATACGTTGTTCCTTTGTCATCGGTATGTTACTTGCCCGAGATTCGATCGTTGGTATCCAATACCTAGTTCAATCTCGTTCTCGCAAGTCTCTTTACTCGCTTCCGTAATACACCATCTCACAGCTAACTCTTTAGTTGTAATGCTTGCAAGGCTTAGTGATGTGTATCACCGAGAGGGCCCAGAGATACCTCTCCGACAATCGGAGTGACAAATCCTAATCTCGAATACGCCAACCCAACATCTGCCTTTGGAGACACCTGTAGTACTCCTTTATAATCACCCAGATTACGCTATGACGCTTGGTAGTACCAAAGTGTTCCTCCGTAAACGGAGTTGCATAATCTCATAGTTATAGGAACATGTATAAGTCATGGATAAAAGCAATAGCAACATACTAAACGATCGGGTGCTAAGCTAATGGAATGGGTCATGTCAATCAGATCATTCAACCAATGATGTGACCTTGTTAATCAAATGACAACTCCTTTGTCTATGGTTAGGAAACTCAACCATCTTTGATTAACAAGCTAGTCTAGTAGAGGCATACTAGTGACACTGCTTGTCTATGTATTCACACATGTATTATGTTTCCGGTTAATACATTTCTAGCATGAACAATAAACATTTATCATGATATAAGGAAATAAATAATAACTTTATTATTGCCTCTAGGGCATATTTCCTTCAGCCTCCCACTTGCACTAGAGTCAATAATCTAGATTACACAAGAATGATTCTAACACCCATGGAGTCTTGGTGCTGATCATGTTTTGCTCGTGGAAGAGGCTTAGTCAACGGTCTGCTACATTCAGATCCGTATGTATCTTGCAAATCTCTATGTCTCCCACCGGACTAAGTCCCGGATGGAATTGAAGCGCCTCTTGATGTGTTTGGTTCTCTTGTGAAATCTGGATTCCTTTGCCAAAGCAATTGCTCCAAAGATTGTCACAAAAGATTTTCATTGGACCCGATGCACTAGGTAAGACACCTAGATCGGATATGAACTCCTTCATCCGCACTCCTTCATTAGCTGCTTCCGAAGCTGCTATGTATTCCGCTTCACATGTAGATCCTGCCACGACGCTTTGTTTAGAACTGCACCAACCGACAGCTCCTCCGCTTAGTGTAAATCGTATCCGGTTTGCGATTTAGAATCGTCGGATCAGTGTCAAAGCTTGCATCAACGTAACTGCCACGATGAGCTCTTTGTCACCTCCATATACGAGAAACATATCCTTAGTCCTTTTCGTACTTCAGATGTTCTTGACCGCTGTCCATGATCCACTCTGGATTACTTTGGTACCTCCTGCTAAGCTTATAGCAAGGCACACATCAGGTCTGTACACAGCATTGCATACATGATAGAGCCTATGGCTGAGGCATAGGAACATCTTTCATTTTCTCTCTATCTTCTGCGGTGGTCGGGCATTGAGTCTTACTCAACTTCACACCTTGTAACACAGGCAAGAACCCTTTCTTTGCTTGATCCATTTTGAACTTCTTCAAAATCTTGTCAAGGTATGTGCTTTGTGAAAGTCCAATTAAGCGCCTTGATCTATCTCTATAGATTTTGATGCCCAATATGTAAGCAGCTTCACCGAGGTCCTTCATCGAAAAACTCTTGTTCAAGTATCCCTTTATGCTATTCAGAATTCTATATCATTTCCGATTAGTAATATGTCATCTACATATAATATCGAAATGCTACAGAGCTCCCACTCACTTTCTTGTAAATACAAAGCTTCTCCAAAAGTCTCAGATAAACCCAAATGCTTTGATCACATTATCAAAGCGCTTATTCCAACTCCGAGATGCTTGCACCAGTCCATAAATGGATCATTGGAGCTTGCACACTTTGTTAGCTCCTTTGGATCGATAAAACCTTCTGTTGCATCATATACAACTCTTCTTCCGTAAATCCATTCAGAATGCAGTCTTTACATCCATTTGCCAAATTTCATAATCATAAAATGCGCAATTGCTAACATGATTCGGACAGACTTAAGCATCGCTACGGGTGAGAAGGTCTCATCGTAGTCAATCCCTTGAACTTGTCGAAACCCTTTGCGACAAGTCGAGCTTTGTAGACAGTAATATTACCGTCGCTGTCGATCTTCTTCTTGAAGATCCACTTGTTTTCTATTGCTTGCCGACCCTCGGGCAAGTCAACCAAAGTCCACACTTTGTTTTCATACATGGATCCCATCTCGATTTCATGGCCTCAAGCCATTTTGCGAATCTGGGCTCACCATCGCTTCATAGTTCGTAGGTTCATCATGATCTAGTAGCATGACTTCCGAACAGGATTACCGTACCACTCAGTGCGGATCTTACTCTGTTGATCTACGAGGTTCGTAGTAACTTGATCTGAAGTTTCATGATCAACATCATCAAATTCCTCACTATTTGGTGTAGATGTCGCAGAAACCGGTTTACGTGATAAACTACTTTCAAATAAGGGAGAAGGTACAGATTACCTCATCAAGTTCTACTTTCCTCCCACTCACTTCTTTCGAGAGAATCTCCTTCTCTAGAAAGGATCCATTCTTAGCAACAAATGTCTTGCCTTCGGATCTGTGATAGAAGGTGTACCCAACTGTCTCCTTTGGGTATCCTATGAAGACACATTCTCCGATTTAGGTTCGAGCTTATCAGGTTGAAGCTTTTTCACATAAGCATCGCATCCCCAAACTTTAAGAAACGACAACTTTGGTTTCTTGCTAAACCATAGTTCATAAGGTGTCGTCTCAACGGATTTTGACGGTGTTCTATTCAGTGTGAATGCGGCCGTCTCAAGAGCATAACCCCAAAACGATAGCGGTAAATCTGTAAGAGACATCATAGATCGCACCATATCTAGTAAAGTGCGATTACGACGTTCGGACACACCATTGCGCTGTGGTGTTCCGGGTGGCGTGAGTTGCGAAACTATTCCGCATTGTTTCAAATGTAGACCAAACTCATAACTCAAATATTCGCCTCCACGATCAGATCGTAGAAACTTTATTTTCTTATTACGATGATTTTCAACTTCACTCTGAAATTCTTTGAACTTTTCAAATGTTTCAGACTTATGTTTCATTAAGTAGATATACCCATATCTGCTTAAATCATCTGTGAAGGTGAGAAAATAACGATATCCGCCACGAGCCTCAACATTCATTGGACCACATACATCTGTATGTATGATTTCCAACAAATCTGTTGCTCTCTCCATAGTACCGGAGAACGGTGTTTTAGTCATCTTGCCCATGAGGCACGGTTCGCAAGTGCCAAGTGATTCATAATCAAGTGACTCCAAAAGTCCATCAAGATGGAGTTTCTTCATGCGCTTTATACCGATATGACCTAAACGGCAAGTGCCACAAATAAGTTGCACTATCATTATCAACTCTGCATCTTTTGGTTTCAACATTATGAATATGTGTATCACTACTATCGAGATTCATTAAAATAGACCACTCTTCAAGGGTGCATGACCATAAAAGATATTATTCATATAAATAGAACAACCATTATTCTCTGATTTAAATGAATAACCGTCTCGCATCAAACAAGATCCAGATATAATGTTCATGCTCAACGCCGCACCAAATAACAATTATTTAGGTCTAAAACTAATCCCAAGGTAGATGTAGAGGTAGCGTGCCGATCGCGATCACATCGACTTTGGAACCATTTCCCACGCGCATCGTCACCTCGCCCTTAGCGGTGTTCGCTAATCCGTAGTCCCTGCTTCGAGTTACAAATATTAGCAATGAACCAGATCAAATACCTGTGTGCTCTGCGAGCTCTAGTAAGGTACACATCAATAACATGTATATCACATATACCTTTGTTCACCTTGCCATCCTTCTTATCCGCCAAATACTTGGGGCAGTTCCGCTTCCAAAGGACCGACCGCTTGCGGTAGAAGCACTCGATTTCAGGTTTAGGTCCAGACTTGGGTTTCTTCTCTTGAGCAGCAACTTGTTTGCTGTTCTTCTTGAAGTTCCTTCTTATTCCCTTTGCCTTTCTTCTTGAAACTAGTGGTCTTATTGACCATCAACACTTGATGCTCCTTCTTGATTTCTACCTCCGCAGCCTTTAGCATTGCGAAGAGCTCGAGCATAGTCTTTACTAACCCTTGCATATTATAGTTCATCACGAAGCCTTTGTAGCTTGGTGGCGTGATTGAAGAATTCATCAATGACACAATCATCCGGAAGATCAACTCCCAGTTGAGTCAAGTGATTGTAATACCTGACATTCGAGTATGTGCTCACCGATGACCCATTCTCCTCCATCTTGCAGCTATAGAACTTATTGGAGACTTCATATCTCTCAATCCGGCATTCTGTTGAAATATCAACTTCAACTCCTGGAACATCTCATATGCTCCATGACGCTCAAAACGCCGTTGAAGACCCGGTTCTAAGCCGTAAAGCATGGCACACCGAACTATAGAGTAGTCATCAGCTTTGCTCGCCAGACGTTCTTAACGCCGTCGGTTACATCAAGAAGAGTCTGCACCTAGCGGTGCATCCAGACGTAACTCTTCTCGTGCAGAATGAGGATAATCTCAAGTTACGGACCCAGTCCGTGTAATTGCTACCATCATCTTTCAACTTTGCTTTCTCAAGGAACGCATTAAAATTCAACGAACAACAAAGACGAGCCATCTATCTATAAATGTACATAGGCAAGCAAGATACTATCAGTACTAAGTTCATGATAAATTTAAGTTCAATTAATCATATTACTTAAGAACTCCCACTTAGACAGACATCTCTCTAGTCATCTAAGTGATCACGTGATCCAAATCAACTAAACCATAACCGATCATCACGTGAGATGGAGTAGTTTTCAATGGTGAACATCTTATGTTGATCATATCTACTATATGATTCACGCCGACCTTTCGGTCTCCGTGTTCCGAGGCCATATCTGCATATGCTAGGCTCGCAAGTATAACTGAGTATTCTGCGGTGCAAAACTGGCTTGCACCCGTTGTAGATGGACGAGAGCTTATCACACCCGATCATCACGTGGTGTCTCGGCACGATTTAACTTTGGCAACGGTGCATACTCGGGAGAACACTACTTGATAATTTTTGTGAGAGATCATCTTAAAATGCTACCGTCAATCAAAGCAAAATAAGATGCATAAAGGATAAACATCACATGCAATCAATATAAGTGATATGATATGGCCATCATCATCTTGTGCTTGTGATCTCCATCTCCGCACCGTCGTGATCACCATCGCCACCGCGCGACACCTTGATCTCCATCGTAGCATCGTTGTCGCCACGCCATCTATTGCTTCTACGACTATCGCTACCACTTAGTGATAAAGTAAAGCAATTACAGGCGCTTGCATTTCATACAATAAAGCGACAACCATATGGCTCCAGCCAGATTGCCGATAACTTCGTTACAAAACATGATCATCTCATACAATAAAATATAGCATCATGTCTTGACCATATCACATCACAACATGCCCTGCAAAAACAAGTTAGACGTCCTCTACTTTGTTGTTGCAAATTTTACGTGGCTGCTACGGGCTTAAGCAAGAACCAATCTCACCTACGCATCAAAACCACAACGATATTTCACAAATAGACTCCGTTTAACCTTCTCAAGGACCGGGCGAGCCACACTCGGTTCAACTAAAGTGAGAGAGACAGACACCCGCCAGCCACCTTTAAGCACGAGTGCTCGTAACGGTGAAACCAGTCTCGCGTAAGCGTCTGCGTAATGTCGGTCCGGCCGCTTCATCTCACAATACCGCTGAACCAAAGTATGACATGCTGGTAGGCAGTATGACTTGTATCGCCCACAACTCACTTGTGTTCTACTCGCAAAACATCAAACCATAAAACCTAGGCTCGGATGCCACTGTTGGGGAACGAGTAATTTCAAAAATTTCCTACGCACACGCAAGATCATGGTGATGCATAGCAACGAGAGGGAGAGTGTTGTCTACGCACCCTCGTGAGACCGGGCGAAGCGATCACAACGTAGAGGAAGTAGTCGACGTTCTCCTCGCGATCCAACCGATCCCAGCGCCGTTACTCCGCACCTCCGAGTTCTTGGCACACGCTCAGCTCGGTGGCGCCTCCTCGGACTCCGATCCAGCAAAGCTCCGGGAGAGAGTTCCACAAGACGACGGCGTGGTGGCGATCTTGATGTTTTACCGACGCAGGCTTCACCTAAGCAATGCTACAATTTGACCGAGGTGGAATATGGTGGAGGGGGCACCGCACACGGCTAAGGAACGATCTCAAGGATCAACTTGTGTGTTCTAGGGTGCCCCCCTGCTCGTGATATAAAGGAGCAAGGGGAGGGCGGCCGGTCCTAGGAGGCGCCAAGGAGGGGGAGTCCTCCTCCTAGTGGGAGTAGGACTCCCTTTCCTAGTCCTACTAGGAAGAAGGAAGGGGAAGGAAAGAGAGGAGAGGAGAGGGAAAGGGGGCCGCGCCCCTTCCTTGTCCAATCGGACTCCCCATGGGGGCGCCACCTCCTGGTGCAGCCCTCTCTCCCCTCTTGGCCCAATAAGGCCCATTACTTCCCGGGGTTCCGTAACCCCTCCGCACTCCGGTTTTCTCCGAAACTTCCGAACCTTTCCGGTGTCCGAATATAGCCGTCCAATATATCAATCTTTATGTCTCGATCATTTCGAGACTCCTCGTCATGTCCGTGATCACATCCGGACTCAACTCCTTCGGTACATCAAAATACACAAACTCATAATATAACCGCCATCGAAACCTTAAGCGTGCGGACCCTACGGTTCGAGAATAATGTAGACATGACCGAGACACATCTCCGGTCAATAACCAATAGCGGACCTGGATGCCCATATTGGCTCCTACATATTCTACGAAGATCTTTATCGGTCGACCGCATAACAACATACGTTGTTCCCTTTGTCATCGGTATGTTACTTGCCCGAGATTCGATCGTCGGTATCCAATACCTAGTTCAATCTCGCATCGCAAGTCTCTTTACTCGCTTCCGTAATACACCATCTCACAGCTAACTCTTTAGTTGTAATGCTTGCAAGGCTTAGTGATGTGTATCACCGAGAGGGCCCAGAGATACCTCTCCGACAATCGGAGTGACAAATCCTAATCTCAAATACGCCAACCCAACATCTGCCTTTGGAGACACCTGTAGTACTCCTTTATAATCACCCGATTACGTTGTGACGCTTGGTAGTACCAAAGTGTTCCTCCGTAAACGGAGTTGCATAATCTCATAGTTATAGGAACATGTATAAGTCATGGATAAAAGCAATAGCAACATACTAAACGATCGGGTGCTAAGCTAATGGAATGGGTCATGTCAATCAGATCATTCAACCAATGATGTGACCTTGTTAATCAAATGACAACTCCTTTGTCTATGGTTAGGAAACTCAACCATCTTTGATTAACAAGCTAGTCTAGTAGAGGCATACTAGTGACACTCTGCTTGTCTATGTATTCACACATGTATTATGTTTCCGGTTAATACATTTCTAGCATGAACAATAAACATTTATCATGATATAAGGAAATAAATAATAACTTTATTATTGCCTCTAGGGCATATTTCCTTCAGTTTTCTCATGACCGCCTGTTCGGCCATCGCCCCGACAATGACCTCTCAAGTCATTTAAAGCGATCTTCACGTTAGCTCGGAATTCGCCGAGCAGCTAGATCCGATTGAGCTCTCCTCCGTAAACGAGCTCTTCGATCGCATCGCCGCCCTCGGAGTCGCTACCGACTACGATCAGATTGGGCTTAAAACCAATCTGAGAGAAATTAACTCTCCCCAGGTTACCCACCACGTTGTCGTGGTAGAGGAACAATGCGGTGACTCTTCTTCTATGTTAAAATCCAACTATGTCCGGGTTCCGGATCCCTCCATGCCGTATTCCCGCGGAGGGACGGACGCTAATCAAATACTGAACCTAAAGTCAGGCATCGGACCAGATTTGTTGGAAAGCGCTCAGCAAACCAAGCTTCCGAATCCGGAAGCTTCTTGGCCTTTGAGCCTCAGATCGGTCGGGGTTCCGAACTTAATTCCACCCGCCCACCCAAACATAAACGATCTATCTCAAATACGGCAAGAGCCCGATGAAACAAATTACATCATTATCGGGCGATTGCTCTGGTTATGAACAGGATAAAGGACTGCCGTGAAGAAAGCGCGATTTCAATCTTCTGCAACAATTGCACGGACAAGGGAATCATAAACGCCATCAGTCGTCGCTAAGTTTCACGCCTCGCCGACCTAGCGACCATCGTACAAAAATACTGCGCGATGGAGAGTGCCTGGAAAACCAAAACTAGGTTTTGGGACAATCCGGCCCTGAATATAAACCCAGTCCGAAATAAAAGGGTGTTTCATTCTCAAGCACCTGGGTTAAAAACCAAAAAGCAAAAACCCCCTAAAGGGTACGGAACCGTACTGGAGGGATGGCTCAACGGACCCTGCAAAATCCACAGTACGGAGGGCGCCACTCCAACACACAGCCTTCGAGCGTGTTGGATACTACGGCAGGTGGCCAAAAGTGGCGTAGGCTTTTTAGCCTCGGGCAGCCAACCCAGCAGTACCAGTACGATATTAACAGTCTTCGAGACTTTCGCATCAAATAACATGCGGAAACGAACAATCCGCAGCCTCGCCGAAGTCTACCAAGTAGCAACAACAAATCCATGGAGCGACATGGCTATCACCTTCAACGCCAATGATTTAACCTAAATTCAAACAGCTAGAGCACCACCGCATTGGTCCTCAGTCCGATAGTGGACGGTTTCTGTCTTACTAAGGTACTCATGGATGGCGGCAGCGGATTAAACCTCATCTATGAGGAAACCCTTCAAAAAATGGAAATTGACTCGAGCCGCATTGAGCGAAGCAGCACAACCTTCAGAGGGATAATCCCTAGTTGAGAAGTACGCTGCACAGGAAAAATCACACTAGATGTAGTGTTCGGCTCACCGGACAATTACATGTCCGAGGAGGTCACGTTCCAAGTGGCCCCATTCGGCAGCGGATATCACGCTTTGTTAGGGCGAGAGGCATTCACAATCTTCCAAGCTATACCCCACTACGGGTATATGAATCTCAAAATGCCCGGACCCAATGGGATAATCACTCTCGCCAAGATCCAGATCAGCACTCGCGCTGAAAATAAGACAGCCAGACCGCCCTAGAGGCATTGTCCAAGCCCTAGAGGCAGAGGAACTAACTACGCTGCACTCCACGGTGGGCAGGGGCGATGTGATCCTCGATAAGAGGTCCAAGTCCACCTCTTTTAAACCAGCAGATTTAAATAGTCAAATTTCAGGTCCATCCGACGGACCCCACAAAGACGGCCTCCATTGGGGCACAATTAAGTCCCGATGTCGAAGCCGACTACAAGAATTCCTTCGGAAAATTGGGACATTTTGCTCGCACCCTTCGACATGCCAGAATCCCACGCAGTCAAGTAACACAGCCTAAATATCCTAAAAGGATTCAAGCCACCAAACAAACTCTTCACGATTCTCCAACCCAAAAGACAGCAATGGGAGAGGAGCTAGCCAAACTCTTAGAAGTCGGATTCATCGAGATATAAAACATCCGAACTGGCTAGCCAATCTAGTAATGGTACCAAAAAGGACAAATCCTGGCGCCTTTAAGTCGATTTTAAAGACCTTAACAAGGCCTGTCCAAAGGACCCTTTCCCCTCCCTCGCATCGACCAAATCATCGATGCTACCGCAGGCACGATTCATTGTGCTTCCTCGACGATACTCCGGATACCATCAAATCAAGATGGCGGAGAAAGATCAGGCCGCAACGGCATTCATTACTCCATATGGGCCATTCTGCTTCAACACAATGCCCTTCGACTCAAAAACGCCGGCGCAACATATCAGCGCATGATTCAAACATGTCCGCTACCCAGATAGGCAAAACAGTAGAGGCATCGTGAGACGATGTGGTCGTCAAGACCAAACACGCGGAACTCTAGTAGAAGACTTGAGGGTGACATTCGACAACCTCCGAGCATATGACATTAAGCTCAATCCGGAAAATGCGATTCGGCGTACTAGCCGAAAGCTCTTGGGCTTCATCAGATCCGTAGAGGAACTGAAGCAAACCGGCCAAAATCCGAGATCTGTCACAATTGGATATTCCAAAAGACCTCAAGCAGATACAAAAACTAACCGGATGCGTGGCGGCCTTAAGTCGCTTCATGTCACATCCCAGATAGACCATGCATTAGGGTGTGCATCATGTTTAAATTTCATTTGAATTTGAAATGGGAAGGCAGAAACCCCGAACACCCCCTTAAAACAACTAGGGTTTACTAAAATTATTTCAATGAATCTGAATGCCCTTCAAAATGCTCATCCTCTTTGTTTTGGTTCAGAACCCATGTCAAAGAAGGTGTACCATTTTCTAGGTCATCCAAAGTTCCTAGGTTTAATCCCCAAGTTTTGAACTTGAGCATTTTTTAAATATATAAAATATTTTAAATGTTCAAAAATTGTCAAACTGAAATGCTTCATGTTGGGAATATTCCAACAAGTGACCAGGAGCATTTTGGTAATTTCTAAAATAGTTTTGGTATTTTTAAAAACCCCAACAAAGTTGCAGAAAATAGAAAAAGCTTAAAAAGGAAAACGCCACTGTCGCCTGCGTTCGCCCACCCACCGGCCGAGCCAAGAGCCTGCCAATAACTGCTTGGCTCGGCCAGAGCAGCTCGGTGTCGGCCGGCGAGCGCAGGGCGCGCCACGCAGCTGGCCGCCACCGCTTTCACCCTTCGCCGCTTCACCGCCTCGGCGACCTCCGCGTCGTCGCCCGACCTGTGACACCCCATTCTCCCCGCCTCCTCTCTCGCTCTCCCTCGCCATGGTCGACGCCACTGCCGCCGCTCCTCCGTCAGAATCAGTAGCCACCGCCGTCCCCACGCCACGAGACCTTGTCTGTCGCCTCGCCGTCGTCGACTTCGTCGAACAAGCCACGCCCGAGCTCTTGCTCGCCCAAGCTATCGCCGACCCCGCCTGCTCCGCCACACGGAGATCCCCTTCGCCGCCGCCGATCGCATCGCCGTCCCGACCCGACGAGGCTCTCTACGGATCACCGTGAGCCTGGCTACCTCCCATCCTCTCCATTCTCTCCCTCGTGCACCACAACGAGCACACATCGATCACCCGAACCCACCGCCCGCGGAGCTCGTCGCCGACGAGGCTCCGGCCACCCAACGGCCACGCCACCACGTCCATCGCACTCACCGAGTTGCGCTGGGCCTAACTATGCACTCCACCCGCCTCACCTTGCCCCCTAGCGACTAGTTCGACATCACCCGAGCCCCGGCCGCTGCCCGACTCGTCGCCGGCGCCAACTCCGGCCACCCCGACTCCAACTAACCCCACCAAACACCGCGGTTCGTCTCCAGCTCCACGTAGATGCTCCCCGCACCCCATTTAGTGGCCGAAAGTGCAAAAGCACTCTGCTCCGCCACTGCCTCGCCCATGGCTAGACGCCATGAGTTGACCATCGACCCACGACCGTGGGCCCCGCTGACCGATTCTCGAGTCAATGACGGTGGACCCCGGTTAACTAATTAGGATTAGTTCTAATTAAGTTAATTAGTTAAACTAACCTCGACATGCGGGTCCCACTGGTCAGTTTGACCTGGATGACCCGTTGACCCTGACGTCACGCTGACCTCATCTTGGCGCATTAATTCAAATTCTGGATTTATTTTTATATAATAAATTCCGAATATAAATCAAATTTCAAATGCTTATAACTTTTTATCTATAACTCCAAATGCAAAGATTTATATATGAAAATTATCAGAAAATACACTCTATCCATTGGTACAGGTTTCATGCATGTTAAAACAAGTTAACTATGCTGAATAACCAGAATAAGATATTGCACCATTAGGCCTAACTCAAATGAGCTATCATTTGAACCTTTGATTCAAATGAGTTCATCCCTGTTCCTTCAACTTGCATTAGGCCAACACACATCCATATTGCCATGTCATAGCATGCATCATATTGTTGCATATTGTTTGTATGTTTATTTGGTGTGTTTTCATGATAGGTTCTGCCCGAAGATAACCTCGATTACCCATCCAAGGGCGTTCTCTACCCAGTTCCATCGGCAAGCAATTCATTGATCATTCCGATACAAACCCATGTTCTCGCTTCGCTCTCGTTTATCGCATTAAGACAACGCGATTCAACTGTTGTGTGCTGCGGTAGTTGAACCCACTTCCTTTGCATGACTGTCATTGCCACGAAACTAGATGAAACCCACTAGTATGTGTAGGAGTTGATTGAGCCATGTTTGTGATTCCTACCATGCTATGCTTGCTATGCTTAGAGTTGTGTCAGGTCTGGCTCATCGGGGTGATGAATTGGAGTGAAAGGTTGTGTCGGTTCGAGAGTGAAAGTGTTGAACACGATTTGGTAAAGGTATCGATGAGAGGCCATGTAGGAGTACATGGTGGGTTGTTTCATTGAAGCCGAACTTAAGAACTGAGATCTGTGTTTGTGATCCATGAAACAGTTACTACCACACATTGGGATCCTTAATTGACCCTCTCGGCTTCTTAACCACCCCTGCTCATAGTCCGGGAGTTGCAAGTAGTTTCGTGTTTGTAGCATCTTTGGGGCCGCCGCATAACGCTGACCTTAGGGGTGGGTTGTGTTGCGGTAGGCACCGTGGGTTGGTGTACCGAAAGTGCCGTTTGGTATCTCGGGAACCCCGCACACATCGTTCGGGGCTGTATGGGAAACCTCGGCGGACTCCTGCGGATGGAACCGAATAGGCGATAAACCCGGACTAGGGACTTGAGTGTTTAGGTAGGCTGTGGCCGACACCCACGTTGGGCTTCCGCTTGAAGGTTGCCGTACATGTCGGTAAACGATTTATAAGTGGTGAGAGCGTGTGAAGAAGTATACCCTGCAGGGTTAAATATGATCTATTCAATAGCCGTGTCCACGGAGAAGGACTTCGGGTTACCTATATCAGTTCATAGACAAGTAATCGGATACTACTAAAAGCCTCAAGATAAGTGTGAGTATCGTGGATGGCCCTCTCGGGATGACGAGAGAGGATCCACGGTGGAGTATTGTGATGGTGATTAGTGGACTCGTAATGACAAATGCTTTACAAAGTGTGTCACGTGGGATAGCTTAGCCAAGAAGTCAAAGCTGGCTTGCTGCAAATAACTCCACTTCCTTCCTTGAGAATGTGCATGTATGATAGGATTACGTGGTAAGACTTGCTGAGTACTTTTGTACTCATGTTTGCTTAATCAATATTTTCAGAGGACTATACTACCCCTCCGACGGATTCTATGTAGATGTTGACTTGACGAGTAAGCTAGCCACCTGGTGGCGATCTAAGGCTTGTGAAGGGCCAATGTAGATAGAAAGGCTCCAACAAGCTTTCTTTCTTTCTAGAGTCCTGTACTCGAGACTACTTTGCTTCCGCATGTGCTTGTATGATTGTATGACTTGAGTGTTGGGTCATGTGACCCCTACCTGTATGACTATAGTTATGTATGGCTCCTCGGAGCCTCTTAAATAAAGTACTTGAGTTGTAGAGTTTTGTTGTGATGCCTTGTTGTATTTACTCATATCGGGCATATTATGTGTATGATTGAAATGCTTGGTATGAGTGGGATCCGACAAACTAGTTGTTTATCCTTGGCAGCCTCTCATATGGGGAAATGTAGTCTCGTGCTTCGAGCGATAGTAGTCCGCTTCTGACCGGTTCACCGGAGTCCTGCTAGCCCAAAGACTACTTGCTTGGACACTTGACTGGCCGGCATGTGTTTCATTTCGTTCCTATGTCTCGTCCTTCGGGAAATGTCACGCGGTGATACTCGAGTCCTGCCTAGCTCACACGCCCGGGATACCGGAGTCTGTTAGCCCAAAGCTACAGCCCGAGTTCATACGTTGATGACCGACATGCTCAAGTGATTCATGTATGCCTGTCCCCATAGGTTAGTGCCGCTTTGGGTTCACGACTAGCCATGTCGGCCCGGTTCTTTGTCATGTGGATGCTAGCGACACCATCATATACGTGAGCCAAAAGGCGCAAACGGTCCCGGCCATGGTAAGGCGACACCGTGGGAATACCGTGCGTGAGGCCGCAAAGTGATATGAGGTGTTACCAGCTAGGTCGATGTGACTTGGAATCGGGGTCCTGACACTTCATCTCCCGTTTGGGAGAAAAGGCTCTGCCCCTCTACCGCCTCCTCCGGTGCACCGAACATTTCGAATGGACGGATGCTGCCACAGCCGGACTCGAAGAAATAAAGGCCATACTGGCAACAAATCCGGTTCTCGTCGCGCCAACCCGGGCGAACCTATGTTATTATATATCGCAGCAACACATCAAGTTGTCGGTAGCGGTACTCGCTGTTGAACGAGAAATGAAGGGCACAGATTCCCTCTTCAAAACCAAGGTACTATGTATCCACTGTTCTAACTCCATGCAAATCCCGGTACCCACATTATCAAAAGATAGCGTATGCGGTGTTCATGGCATCCCGGAAGCTGCGACGCTACTTCCAAGAGTGTTCAATTACGGTGGCCTCCGAAGTACCTCTCAACGATATTATAAACAATCGCGACGCAACGGGCAGGATTGCAAAATGGGCTATCGAGCTATTACCATTTGATATAACCTACAAACCACGGCGAGCTATAAAGTCGCAGGTTCTGGCTGACTTCATCGCTGAATGGACCGAAGCCGAACTCCCTAAAGAGTACGGCGCGTACTCCAACTGGATCATGCATTTCGACGGATCCAAAATGTTGGCTGGCCTGGGGGCAAGGCGTCGTCTGACGCCCTCAATCGAGAGACACAATCCAATACGTACTTCAAATAATGTACATGGACTCCAACAACGCAGCGAATCTGAGGCCCTCCTACATGGCCTCCGGATGGCAATCTCCATGGGCATTCAACGCCTAGAGGTGCGCGATTCAAACCTCGCAATATCCCAAGTAAATGGAGACTTTGACGCTAAAGATCCAAAATGGCAGCTTACATAGCGCCATCCTAAAATGTCAGCTCGGTTCAAGGACTCGAATTCCACCATGTAGCCCGGATAATAACCGGGCAGCGGGCGTGTTAGCACGCATCGGCGCGAAATGAGACGCCGTCCTCCAAACATCTTCCCGGAATGGCTCTTTAAGCCATCCAGATTATGGGAAGAGGAGTCCGAAATAATAATCCGGAGCCACCTGCATCACCTAACTCGCACCATTACGACACAATCGGTGCCCACCAATGAAATAACACCTTCACTCACGAAATAATGGCAGTAATTGCCCGTGGACAGAACCATTCCTAGCCTACTTAATGCGGCAGAACTTCCGAAGACCAAAATGAGGCCCGCTGCATAGTTCGGGATCTAAAGCCTACAAGGTCCATGAGGAGAGCTTTATAAGAAAAGCACAACCGAGTCCTTCAAAGGTGTATCTCCAAGAGGAAGGGCGAAATCTCCGGCTCAAATTCATGCCGGACTCGGCGGGCACCACGCTGCAGCCCGGGCCCTCGTAGGCAAGGCCTTCCGTACAGGATTTTATTGGCCGACAGCCCGGGCAGATGCTCAGGACCTAGTCCAACGATGCGTCGATTGCCAGCTCTTTGCTAATCAGAGCCACATGCCACCCACCGCCCTCAAAACTATACCCATTACCCGCCATTTGCGTCCAGGGGCTTGACATGGTTGGACCCCTTAAAGGGGGAACCCACAAGCACAAATACTTATTGGTCATGGTGGACAAATTCACCAAATGGATTGAGGCCAAGCCGTTAAAACGGCAGAATCCGGACGTGATAGACTTCATATCCGGGTAGTACACCGCTTTGGCGCCCCCACAAAGATCATCACCGATAACGGCACGAACTTCACGGCCGACGAGGTTAAACTCGGTGCAAAAACATGGGCATCAAGCTCGACACGCTTCAGTCTATCACCCCAAACTAACGGTCAAGTCGAGCGAGCAAATGGTCTAATCATGAGCGCATCAAACCCGGACTAGTGCGGTCCTCAAGGAATCTAACACGCCTTTGGGTAGAGGAGCTCGACCAGACTGGGGCTGCGAACCACGCCAAACCGAACTCATGGATTCACACCATTTTTCATGGTATACTGCGCAGAGGCAGTTCGCCCTCGATATAATTCATGACTCACCTCGTAGCGCATGTACGAAGAAAGAGAAGCCGAGTTGGATCGGCAGGACAGTTTGACGCTTTAGAGGAGGAGCGGACGTGGCAAAGGCTCGTTCCGCATTTTATCGACAACAGGCTCAAGATATCAAAGCAGAGAAGTACGGGCCAAAACTTACAATGTTGGCGAACTTGTTCTACGCTCGGACAAGAAAAAGGACAAACTTAAGCCCAAGTGGAAGGTCCTTCATCATCGACCAAGTCCTGACCGCGGAGCATACCGCTCACGTAATGCATCCGACAACCGACTCGAGCCGGACCCATGGAACACAGCCCGCCTCCAAGATTCTAGCCTAACGCCGACTCCAAGTTCGCCTCACTCCCCGCCCACCTTTTTATATTTTTACCGTCTCTTGTCCCCTCCTTCTTCCCACTTTTTTTCAAATACCTTTTATAGGCTGATTTGCGCTTTGTTCGCACACACTTGATGTGCTCCTCGCACTCATTATACAGGGGGCTTCTTTATGAAGCTTATTAACGGGCTTCATGCCCAATACATGTGTCATACTTCGCATGTACCTTTTATTCACCATTATATGCATCGATATGACTTAAGTTTTGGCCAAGCTGGGTTGCTCGGCTCTGTGCTTACCCCTCGCTCCCGATTGTTCGGCTAGGAGGTAAAGGAGCACCTCTGTTGCTACTCTTGCCGGTCACCGGATGTGTACCTCGGTGGGTGAAGCCGAAAGCTAGCGTTCTTAAGAGAATATTCGGTCGGTGACTTGAAAGATGATTTATTACTTACTTATTTATCTGCCCCGGATGCTTTTTTCTGCTATTTTCGCAGTCCGCATTGCACTTTAGGGCATGCCTCCCGTGAAAGGAACCCTTAACGGAACTATTCTCCTGGAAGATGTATCTTACTAACCATGTAATATAACATAACTAGTTGGGCACTTGTCGATAAATCAATTATGACCCCGACACCTTGTCTCCATGCATGCCCCGTTCTTTTATAACTGTAAGGGTATTCGGACACACTCCGGACTGTTGGGTCCCGAGGTTGAAGC